>JAXDDX010000008.1:2137500-2307500 GCA_034670405.1 Hoplostethus atlanticus
GTTTAAAAAGTCATTTATCTAAAAACTGAATAACTCCAGAACAGGTGAGGCTACTGGTTTGATCACAGATTTGATAACTGCCAGGCAACACTTCCCCATCGCTGGTTCAATAGCAACGTGATTAAAAACACTCGTTTATATGGGCTGGTTGCCAACCAGCCAAAACAAAGCCATATTGTTTTATCTATTTAAATCTCTCTCTCTACGTCTATAACATGTCTTCCTTTAGAAGTTAAACACACACACATCATGTATAACACATAATCACACACTGCTCACCAAGTGGTGTTTACAGAGGCGTCTGGCTGCTGACGCCAGTCAATGAGCCTAATGCAATGGAAATCAAATGAAGGTTCATTTGATGATGTCTTTTATTATGCCATTATGCTTTCCCTTTCCTCATTAAAAAGCCGCACCACTGTGGGTAAGACCTGCATTAAGCAACATTTACGTCCCTTGAGTAATCCTGAGAGATGCTCTACGCTAAGTATCGGGCCTGTGTATGTTTATTCAAAAAGGATGCACAACGTCATGATGTTGTGCTGGAGTATGAAAATAGAGGCGGTATAGAGGTGATTTTGTTTTAATGCTTTGTTTTTTTATGTTATCTTGATAAGCACCAGATGAGGGTTATGTAAATTGATAATTCAAATCCCAGTAAAGAAAAAAAACTAAAATAAATACTGGACTGTGGGAGACGTGTGATTTGAGTAACAACTTGAGTGTAGTGTAATAAAGGAAAAGGCCCCAGCAGGGCCCATGGCGACAGGAAGTCCTAAAGAAAAACAATAGCTCATTCAAGTGGGCTACTTTTATAGCATAGTTATAGTTAGAGTCATAACCTAGCATAAGGTAAACCTGGCGTAGGCATGCAAAAGTTGTACAGATTCCCTGTTAGACAGAACAAACAAATTCTCAACGACGACATTGCCTGGCAGCAGAAACTGTGCTTGTTTGTTTGGGAAACAAGAGAAGAGCCTCCACGTAAATCCCCACAATTCTATTAATCCCAAATTGATGCGTTGCAATGTGGGATTGCAGGCCACATATATCTCCTCTCTGGTGTATCATGCCCCTCTGTCTCTGGTGTCAGATGAGTTTACGCATTTCACTGCACTTTTGTACTGCTGTAATTGTGTATGTGACAAATAAACCTTTTATTCTTGAATCTTGAATCGTGAATTGTGAGAGCACATCAAAGGGTGACTGGGCAGCATTGATCACGTTGATTTAATAATCTGAAGCAAGGAATGAGTTTGGAAGTGAAGCTGGGACTCCATATTCTTCTGGCTTTAGAAGTATGTACTCAAAATTATGTGTGTGTGTGTGTGTGTGTGCGCGCGCACACACATGAATGCATGATGAGTGTGTGTGTGTGTGTGTGTGTGTGTGAGAAAGAGAGAGAGGAAACGGGTTAAAGGAAACATGAGCGCAAGTAATACAACTCCCACAATGCACCGCACCAATCCTCCGGAAGCACTTCTTTGAGTCAGTGGCATTGTGGGTAGGCGGAAAAGGCTCTAAAAGAAACGCACAACCGGCGGTTGCACGTTGCAGTAGTTGTGAAGCCCGCAGGCAAACAACAAAGAAAACATATTTCAAGGCAGAATCGAGGTAAAACTTACAACAGTTTTGGAGAAAAAAAATATTATCGTTTGCTTTATCCAAGAGTGGTGGTTGTTTATGTTTATCTTCATCGCTCGTTCATTCAGCGGTCAACGAGGCTCCGTCTATTTGCTGAAATCAAATTCTTGACTTGAATAGTGAACGCCACTGTAAACATTTTATTCACATTATGCGTTTGGATTATGTACATATCCCTTTAATTGGGAACATGAGCCGAAAATATGTTGAAATCTTCACTCTGTGTACTTCAAATTCGTGGAAGACTATCAGAAGATCCATGAGCTAATGTGGCTAACTTAGCAAGCAGGTTTCCCACCTTTCAGTTAAATCATCTTATTTGTCGAGGAAATAAACTTTCTCCGTTGCAACCCTGCACACTGCTGAACGGTTCATGTTGGATTGCTATTTTGTCTTTATGTTTTAAACTTTGAGGTTTCTTGTTTGGTACACCAGAAAATGTGTTTGCCTGTCAGTAGTGGCGGGTGGGCGGTGGGTCCGGTTGCAGCAATGGTTAACACGACTTGTTTGGGTTTTTTTTCTGCAGGAGAACTGGAAAAATGTCCATCGGTGTCCCCATCAAGGTCCTGCATGAGGCAGAAGGTCACATTGTGACCTGTGAGACCAACACTGGAGAGGTGTACAGGGGCAAACTCATCGAGGCTGAGGACAACATGAACTGCCAGGTGGGTTACTATTACTTCCTAAACCGCGGACACAATTGGTTATGAGCGTTTGTATATTTTAATGATTGGATGAAACTTAGTTTACTCAGTTTTGTGTCTTGAGCTGTTAATTTTTGAAGAACCTGATGCATTAGGATTTGAAGTAGCATCCAAAATGTGAAAAACCACCCGTATGAACAAGTAGTATCGGTACCGTCACTACCTTTTTTAGGTCGAACTGAAATGGTGTTATTCATTTACCATGGCCCTAAAAATATGGCATTCCAACTTGTGCCAAAACTGACATTTTCTCCTCCAACAGATGTCCAACATCACAGTGACTTATCGTGATGGCCGGGTGGCACAGTTGGAGCAGGTCTACATCCGTGGCAGCAAGATCCGCTTCCTGATTCTACCTGACATGTTAAAGAATGCTCCTATGTTGAAGAGCATGAAGAACAAGAACCAGGGATCGGGAGCAGGAAGGGGCAAGGCAGCCATTCTCAAAGCACAGGGTGAGTGTCAAGCTTACATGAGTCATTATGACTTACCAGTGTTCAAGCTTTAGCTTTGTTCCCTCATCACCCTTGAATTTGAATTTCTACACATTCCTTTGCTCGTGTAGTAAGATATTGCATTGGCATATCAGGGCTGCAAAAAGTCATTGGAAAAGTGCTTATTAAAAATATTGGTGAAACCCTGATCTTTGACCCAGACATTACATTTCAGGAGTAGACTGGCCCTGTTATTTAGTCATTTTGGTGTCGGGGTGGGGTTTGCAGAACAAACTACTTGTTTTCCAGACCTGGAAAATGGGCCGTGCATATAGTTAGGAAAATGTGTTTATCTTTTTTCCAACCAGTGAAATGTTTAATGTAAAGCTTGGCTGCTTGTTGAGCCACATTCAGAAATTGCCTGACCCAAAAGGGTGTTCCATAAGCACAGCATGGTTAAAACAAGCTGAAGAGGGTGACTATGAGTAACCCCGTATTTAGGCTAGGCATATTTTTATTTACAATGTAGACACATTCTCGCTTCAAGTGGTTAAAATACTCTCACTAGACCTGAGGGTTAGGGCCGGGGTTCTCTCTCGCTCTCTCATATATATATATATATATGATTTTAGACTCAACAAACGTGACTTTAGTCAGAACAGTGTGTTATCGCCCTTAGCTGTCAGTCTTTTCCTGAGTACCATGGAATGAGTCAGCAGATTGAGAGTTCAGTGTCTTTCTCAGAGACTGTTCCATTCTGGGGAGCCACCCTGCTGTCCATAATTGTACCCCTATTTGTTTGAAAACAGGAACACGAGCCAAAAGTATGTGTTGTAATCTTCATTTGTCTTCTTTACAGTGGCTGCAAGGGGTCGGGGCCGTGGAGGAATGGGAAGAGGCAACATCTTCCAGAAGAGGCGATAATTGCTCAAGTTGTCTTCTTAAAATGGTTGCATTGTACAGTCCCTTTTTTCTTCCTTGGATTGGATATTTTAGGTTTTGTTCTGTTTACTTTAATGTTATGCTTTGCAGATACCAGTTTTAATTTCCTTTTTTATGAAAATAAAAACTTCTGTATTTCAATTTAAGGGGAGTTTCTTGCCTGAGATATTGTTTGGTATCTTGACTTAACATGAGTCCTAATCTCTCAAAAGACCTGATTTATTCAATTTCCAAATTGGCAATCCTCACATCAGTCCTGCTACAGTATCATAACGCTCCTAGTCTGCTTGAAGCATCAGTGATTGTAATGTCTTGCATGTATAAATGGTAAATCCAATGTAACATAACAGTTTTCAGAGGCATTGGCTAGATGATGGAAACAGTGAATGATTTTCAGAATGATTGGTTCACAAGGAAGCACTTATGATGATCACATTTTGGCTGTATTGCCCAAAATTGTCCTCCACAATTCTAGCTCAAGTATGGAGCACAAATGTGTGTACTTGACTTAAGGGAAAGACCATTGGTTCACATCAATCAGACGTCACTTCAATGCATCTTGGACTTAAGTCCTAATATTCCTATAGGACCGTGGTCCTCAAATCTGGCCCTCTGGGTCCAGAGTACTGCCGTTTTCTTTGTTTTCTATTTTCCAGGTAGTTTTTGATCCTAGCTGTCTAATCAGGGACTGATTTAGACCTGGGATACCTGGTGAAGGCAGTTAACTACCCGGTAGGATAGAAAACTAGCAGTACTCTGGGTCGAGGACCTCTACTATAGGGATTTTTGGTACTCTATAGTGACCTTAATGTACTAATTAATTGGTTTTAGGTTTTGCTGTGATAGTTCCATACTACCTTTCTAAAATATATTATAGGATTGCTATAGCTCTATTTTTCCTGCTGAATGCAAACCGCTTTTGCACCACACGGTGGAGCCAGACTACTTACAAATGTTTACATCACCCAAAGTCCCAAGAACTAAGTGTTTATTTGGGCACGTATGGAAAAAAGGTGGGTAGATACCACTCCCCGAATGTTACTTTTATGTGTCTGTCACTGAAATCGTGTTGAGGTAGTACCTTGCTAATTTCCCAACGCTTCCTCCGTGTGAAGCACGGGGTCTGCTGGCTCCGCTGGATTGGTCCATCACAACATCTCGATGCTCCGCTACATAGCTCAGTTACCAGCTAGGTAGCTACACTACAAACGCTACATCGCAGCGACGGAACAGGGACTTCACAATATTGACTTGTGGGCCTCCATGATAAGGTAAGATCTTTCGTGTGGGCATGGGCTTTTTGGCTTCTCTAGGTTTGCCAACGGGCGACTTTTGAACATTTCTGGGCCGCACTGGCATCCTTGTCTCCCGTCCAACATCTGTCTCCGGACAGAGGAGGCACCTGCTAGCCGAGTTGGCTCGCTTGGAGCTAGCGGTGCTGCTAGCTTGTCTCGAGCTGAAGCGACGTTAACGCTCATTTCCTGTGTGGATGTGTGATAGTAACGGATACGCTGAATTATCTTTCAGGTGATCGGCTAATGCAGCGACGCGCAAATGTGGATGAATTGCCAGTTAGCAAAGCTGAAAGTTGAATCGTGTTGTCAACTGTCGATACGATCAAAGTTTTAACGCGTAGATTTACGTTACTTTTGTATTAGAAGTTGTAGCGTCAACGTGGATAAGATAGCAGGGTTAGATATCGAGTCCCGTCGATAGCGGTTTGATTGTGTGAGTATTTGCTTTAACAGAAACTTATTGACATGCAAACTCATGCTGCTGTTTTGTCCTTAACGTTAAATCAGTAACGGTAAATCAAGTTTTATATTTTGTTCTCAGCTCAACATCCTCCAGCTTGTTAAAGTGTATTTAGACTACTATTGAAATTCAGGTGTTAATGTATTACAGTTGCTGAGAAACCTTGATAGATTCAGATGTATGAATGCTACAGTGTAAGGATGTGGTTTATACGGTCCAGTGTATGATATAATAAAAGACTAATTTGAGAAGTGGACCACCCCCTTTTTTTCTATCTATTTCTACTTGACAACTTTGGCTGGATTTCTATTCTGTCAATAACTGTGGAAAAAAAAAAACCAGAACATACTATTAGGAGTTACAGTTTAGATACTTTTAGATACTTGGAAATGCCAATCTTGTCATTTATCATCCTTCAATTTAATTGTGGAAAGCAATTATTTCAACATTAGCACTGTGCTTGTGTGGTTGACAGTATCTGCTGATATTGGTGAACCAGTCAAAGAGTGAGACTGCACGACAATGGTATGTCTTCTGATGAGATTTTGCGGCTGCCACCTACATATTCCCTGAGCCTCCGTCACATTTAGCTTTGATTGTGCACTAATGGTACAGTCTAGCTGGATAAGGGCCCCTCATCTTTCCATTCACAGGAGCTTATCTCTTCCAGGCTCTGCAGATCAGTGACAGGGTTGCTCTGTTGATCTTTTAATGAGGCTGAGAAGACTCCTCTGCTCCAGATGGCCATGTGCTGTACTTCTAGGTCTGTAGGCCTGTGTGTATGTTTTTATTATTTCTGTGCTTTGGCTTGGACCCCCCACATGTCCTGATAAGCCCCCTCCCCCTTCCATTCTGCCCGGATAATGAAGGTCAGGTCATGTGACTTTTGTTATGATAAGAGGCGCAGTACAGCATCTGGAGCGAGGCAGCATCTGTTTGTGTACTCAAATCCAACTGCTTGTTCTTCAGCAAGCGGCGGTGATCACGAGGGATAAAGAAAGTTTAGAGCTTCAGCTTACAGTTATCCAGGATATATCTTTGTCTAGGAGCTGGGATGTTGAAGGCTGGCCATGCCTGCGAACACTGTTTCAGCCCACCAAGGTCGGAAGATTTTTTTTTTTGTCTGCTAGTCCTAGTAGCTCAGCCTAGCAAGCTAAGAGGGATTTGATCTCTCATTTCACCCAGTTGCATTATGCTCAAAGCTTGCAAATAATGTCAACTTGTGTCCAGTCCTCTCCCATTAGGGGAAGAGACTAAAAGAGACAGATAAACATGACCTGGTTACTCTGTTGAAGAGTTAGTAGCTCAGTTATGTTAAAGTAGCTTCCCAAGGTAAAGGAGTCTGATGAATACTAGGCTAACAGTGGTTTGTGGATTCAGAAACTCACTCGTTGAGTAATGATTGTTGTCATCATCAAACAGCCAAACTCAACTTGCATTTGGCTGGTTTCTGGTGCTAATTTCCCATGCTGCTGCCTATCTTGCTGGCTGGTGAGTGATTGTTGATATCATAACCCAGCCAAAGACAAAATGAACCACCGTTTGGCTGGTATTGGGCGCTAATTTCGAAAAATTCTGCCACCTACCCTACTGGCTGGAGAGTGACGTCAGCGGCATGATTGTGCTTCTTCTTTGCACTTTGCATTGTAATCTATGTCTTCCGACCATGGAAACTTGATCTCGGCCCAACCATCTATCTGAGATCAAAGTAGGTCATGCTCGGTAACTTGGCTCCCATCCTTGGTTATAAAAAGCTCACTGTAACTGGTGCACTGCGAGTTTCATCCAGGGTCATGTCTCTCCATTTCTCTGTTCTCCTCTGAGGCTGAATCCAGTTATCAGCGCCGACGTGATACTTTGGTGGCTTAGGAGACTGTGTTGAAATATGAATTGGATTGGAGAGCCTCTTTTTGAAGGTGGAAGAAATGGTAATAGTCCAACTTGAGTTTTACTTGGGCAGCAATGCACATGAGAGTGAGTCAACTTTTAAGATTTGTGGGGGAAGCTGAGAGGTTATCGCGGCCCAGTACATCAGACAGGAGGGATTATGATCTCAGCACCAAGCAACACCAAAAAGACACATGAGATTTGAGCAGACGTTATTAACTGTGTGGAGTTTATCTGAGTGGTTGGAAAGACAGGAACTTTAGAAAGGCTTTGTCAGATGAGGAGATTCAGGGATGGCAAAATAAGAGGGGGATAAGGAGTGAGCCAAGAACAATCCCTATCTGAGAATGAGTTATCCTGGAAAATGAATCTCTATTTTATATAGGCACCTGAGTGAAGCAGAGGAGCCACCTGGAGTGGGTGTCTCTTCCCACACACAGTCTCCTCATTCTGAACTGTACTGTCTTGTTTTTCTTATGGCTTCCTTTGTTTCCCTATCTGTGAGGTGCACTCAGCTCCCACACACTGACAGAGCTCCAATCCTGTCAAAACCATGGCAAGAATCAAGAATCTCTCTCTCTCGCTCCCTCCCTCCCTTTTTCTCTCCATCCCTCTCGCAGATAATAAGCGGATAATAAGCTGAGTGGACTTGGAGATGGAAATGGCCCTCTTGAAATTATGTAAAAAGGGCTTTGGTTAGACACCATCGAGATAGTGATTAACCGTGTTGTATAACTGACATCAAAAGCAGACAGAGCCGTTGCTTTTGTAGACTCCTTGTCAAACTCACTCTGTTAGAGATGAAGTTTGTGATTCCAGACGTGTTTGCATGCATTCATTAGCACATGGCAGAATCCGTGAAAAGGACCAAAGATGGTTTGACTCAACGGATGGTACATATGGGAATAGCAATTTCTACTTATGTTCCAGAGCTGGTGGATCTGATTCTCCCCCCCATCATTTCCCCCCATTGGTTTTTGAAACGTAAATCATTTATTTAAATAAATATGGAGTATGCTGTTTTACTTAAATAGTGTTTTTCTTTTATGTATTTCGTTGTTTATTACAGTGGTAAATATGGTTTGTGAACGGGGGGTTCATGACCACAAAATAAATTCAGGGCAATCAGTCAATCATTCGACTACATATTAATCTAATCTATTAATCTAATTGATTTGCAGTACTTGAGCAAATAATTGTGTATTTTTCTTTGGTTTACTTAGCAGTATCTAATTCAGATAAAAGTAAGTAACAGTTAAATTATTGTGATCATTTATCATGAATTTTCACAGCATCCTTCCTTGTATTCAACAAGACAAGATGATCATCTGATTGGCTCGCTCCCCCATTTATGTGCCTGCCCCGCCTTCTCCCAGGTCTCAGCTGGCAAGCCGATGCTGATGAGAGCAATCAAGTTTAACAGTGTGATGAGCTGATCACCTATTGAAATACATTTTATGGGTTTTATGATCAGCACCTCCTCACTGCTAGTCAGCGCCTGACAGTTGTTGAGTTTTCCCTCCATAGTTTGTTCCGCGGTAACGCGAAACGACGCTCTCGCACCTCGTTTTGACTGATGCTCCAATTATGGACATTAAGTTAAGTCCATTATCTGTATTTTTATGAAGAGCGTCAAGAATCTGGACCCTCGTGAATTTTGAGAGAGCTGAGAGAGTAGTTGTTTAATTTTGTGGCAGCCATATTTGACGTACACAGGCTTCAGTGCTCTTTCTATTCATTTTTAATTATCTGTCTGTCACAGTAGGTTTCACCACTTCAGGTTCCACCTAGTAATGGGATAGTGGTTGTCAGTTTGTGTTAAGAGTCAAGCAGTGCCCTCTCCATGCATTTTCTAATTTTGTGATTTCTTCTTCGTGTCAGTAACCTTGCCCTCTGAGGTTTCCATTCTGATGGAGCAGTGGTTGTCAGCGCCATGTTTCCTTGCCGTGTAACCCCCTGGCCCTCTGCTGAGCCGCCTGCCGCCTGTGGTAGTCATGCACCCCCATTGCAGCCCTCGCAGCCCCTGCCTGATCTGCTGTGCAGCTGCCCCGCACCACCCATGAACACCCACTCTGAGTCGCCCTCTCCGGACCCCATGGAGTCCCTCATTGTGGTCACGGAGTATGAACCACCTGGAGAGGTGGAGGAGGTAAGATAAGACAACCCAGAATTTACAAATACACAGTGGATGTTACAATCTTTTGTGCCATAATCCAGGGTGAGCATTCACACAGAGCAGTGGTTCTCAATCCTGGTCCTCAGGATTGGCCCCGCTGGTTTTCATTCCAGCCGTCTAATATGGACTCACCTGAGATGCCAGGTGAATGCAATTAACTATATGGTAGGATGGAAAACCAGCAGGGTTCTGGGCCCTGAGGACCAGGATTGAGAACCACTGCTATAGGAGGTCATCAGGCTACACCGTCTGAAGGACACACACTTTCCACTACAAATACAGCTAAAGTCCCTAAACTAACCCTGTACTATCCTTAGGCTTATTCCTAGTTCCCAACATTGTCTGAACTCACTATTGATTTCAGCATCACTAAGCTAATGGGAAGGCTGACACTGTTGGCTTGAAGCAGACAGCCTCACTGCAAGAGAGAGCATATATGCCTAATCACTAACTGATGATTTGTTGTTTGATTACATTGTCACATTGTCATGGCGACGTAGTTTGGTTAGCTGCAAGGTTTATTATCCCAGTTAGTCATACAGTACGTACTCAAAAAGGATGAATTGTATTTGATTTAATTTGACCTTTGATTAAAGGGTTAGGGTTTAAACCTTGAAAAGTCATGGAATTCAAAAAATATTTTTTTCAGGCCTGGAAATTTTATGGAAAATGGAGCATGTGCATATAGTTTTGGAAACGTCATTTTGTTGATAATATTTTTTCAACCATTGATTGTTGTTTAATGTCAAGATTGGCTGCATTTAGATCCACTTTCCTTTGAGGAATAAAAACCCAAATCAGAAATGTCCTGATAGTATCGGTCCTAGGTGATAGCTGTATCCAGAAATAAGATCTGGGGCATTCAGATCAGATATTCAATGTAAAAACTGTGATATTTGCAACATAGACTCTGACAAATATTGGTCATGGAAATTGGAATGGAATAATCTTTGAATTTGATTATTAAGAGGTGTAGGAACCCTGATTTCAGCTTGTTGACCCCAGTATTGTTCCTAGATAACTACTGCTCATCTTTGGGCTGAATAATTGTTAATTATAATGTTGAAACAGACGATGGCCATTGAAAGAATTATTAACAAATGTGTGTCTGTTGTATGCAGCATTTCATTTTGGCCTCTCAGAACACCAATGTCAAGCCTGTCTCCAAGAAAAGGCCTTTTGTATATAAATGGCTGCTCATTTTGGTTGTTCTATTAGTGGAAGTTTGAAGATGAATATCTCATGTGAGAGTATACACAAGGCAGGCGGCATACACAACAAGAATGTATAAAAAATATAATTGTAATGATAATAAACAGTTTTCATATAGCACGTTTCAAAAAAGTGTCACAAATTACAAATGATTAAACAGCAATAAATTAAAGCTATTTAAGATGAACTATAAATATGCTAGACATTAGTTAAAAAGGATGAAACCAACCAGAAAGAATAATCAGGTAAACGGCAATAGCAAAAGATGAAATATTATATTAACTTATATTAAAGCCTTTCTGTAACAATGTGTTTCAAAATTTCCCAAAGGATTTTGTCTTGGATACACAGAGTGCCAGCTGGATAACAGGCGAACACTGCATTCTCACATACCAGCGTGACACAACCAGACAAATGTTGCATATTCACCATCATACAACACCCTCCATATTGGTTTAGTACATTACATTACATTACAGTCATTCAGCAGACGCCTTTATCCAAAGCCACTTACAGAGGTGTTAGTTGACACTCTGTGGGGATTGAACCCACAACCCAGAGACTGAGAGACTGAGAGTCTCAATTATAATGAAATAAACATTAAAGAAATCTGTGAAATGTATAACATCACAGGTGGAGGACATGGACAGCTCTGAGATGCCTGAACCTGCTTCCTCTGTGGCCTCACCGTTCCGGACCCCGTCCTGTGACCTGCTGTCCCACACAGTGGGCCGACCAGAGACCCTCTTACCTGACGGCCATGAGCAAAGGGGAAGACTGAACCTGTCCGACAGGAAACTGTCTCTCCAGGAGCGCTCGCAAACGTCCACATCGCCCTGCAGCTCCCCGGGACTCAATGGTCGCTATATTTACCCCTCACTGCCCTACTCCCCCATCACCTCACCCCATTCCTCTCCCCGCCTGCCCCGCAGGCCCACTGTGGAGTCTCACCGTGTTTCCATCACTGACCTCCAGGTAAGGTCAAAGCCTTGCGGCTAACAAAGTTCCAACATTTACAGGTTTGAAAATGTTTTAAGCCTTCATTGACCTTGATTTTACTTCCTAAACTAAATTGTATTGCCAAGCAGTGTTTTCTAAAACGTTTCGTGTCTGGAATTGTATTTGTTACCCAGCAAAATTAAATCATTGACTATTTTACAGGAATTGTGAGGTGAGACAAAATCAAAATACTGTTATATTGAACCAATAGTTTAATTGAATATTTTACCTCTCTAGAATCACATAGATTTTTTAGGTGATGATGCATAAAGGAAGTCATAGGAAATCGGCTCATATAAGGTTACAGTCAGTGTGGATGTTCTCCATTTCAGTGTGGATGTTCTCCATTTTTTTCAATAAATTATGAGGGGATACATCACATATGTTGCCTCATGCACCCCTTACATCGGCTGCAGGTTACATCTACACCATATCCTAATGTTGCAACCACTTTTTCCCTATCCTCAGTATCTGCAACACCTGAGGCAATTACCTTGGGCACTGCATCATTGCATCAGTTGGCAATGCCTTCATCAACAGATGCTTTCTAACACAATACTTCATTTGAAAATCCAGGGAAATATGTCATCATACTTTGTATGTATGATGCGTTTGTTAAGGACTATGGTTGTACACAGCTGCAACTTGACAACTTGACGTATGGAGTCTCTTTAAGCTCATGAAGACTGGGCATCTAGAGTGCATGACACTTGAATAAAACTAAATATCTAAATATCAGTATCAAAGCTGTCTGAAAGTAAGCAGAACTACATGTGCGTTTGTCTCCAGTCTTAAAAGCAGCAGCACACTGGTAAAGATTGAGCTTTCTGGATGTGAAGGTAAGCTCTTACAATCTCAGTAGCTGTAAAGGATAGCTGCTAGCTCTCTTGCATAGTTCATAGATGCAAACACCAGTAGATGTCCTGTAGGGAGAAATGCTGTCAGGGCGACAGTCTATACAGTAATTGGCTCTAGGGGTGCTCCTGTGTGGATTTTGGGGACAGAGATTGATTTTCGCATAAGCCAAATTGGCCGATACAAGTCTATGCAGCAATGTGGATTCCAGAGACTCAGCCCAGTACCCAATACCTTTAGCCTATGTGGCCTTGTATGGAAATTTGGTCTGTTATAAAAGCATGTTATGCTATGTTAGCTGCAAGATAATAATAAAATTTGTAGTCCTAGCCTATAAAAAGTCTCACACACTGCAGTCCACACTTTCGCTCAGTTATAGGCTACTTGTCAATTGTCGATTCATGATACGTTCCCATGTGCCCCTTAAATTTTAAATCCACCGCAAAATAACTCCAACTTGAAGAGTCACCTTGCCAAGTTCGAATCCTCTAGCTGCCCACTCTGCCATTAGGCTCAGCATAGCCATGGGCCACATACTGGGACTCCAAATGTCACTTGTGAAACGGATGGAGGCTGTCAGTTTACTGTATTTACAAGCCATTTTAATCATTATAAATCCCTCATTTATTAAAATTGTATTATCTTTTTCTGATACTTTGTCAGACTGTCAAACTTGTGATGACATTTTTCAAACTTGCAGGAAAATTTGACTCATGTTTTTAGATTTAGAGACCAACAACAAAATCATTTAGAATTAAAATTGAGCGATTCTGATCAACGGCCGATGAATCGGAGCATCCCTAGTTGGCTCATAACCCCGTGTATGAATGCTTATATTTCGGCTTGGTTGGAGTTGGTTTTGGCAATGTTCGTATCAATAACCATCTATGTTTTGAAGCTGCTCTGCTATGAGGGAAGATCACGTGTTAGCTGGACTGCAAAACATACTCTAATGTTTCCATAGCAGGGTCACAAATCCTGCTTCCAGAGTCCCAGAGATGCTGTCTAGCCTTAACAGAAGTGAGATTAGCAGATAGGAGGACTGTAAAAATGTAGGTATACTGCCAGATTCTTTGTTTTGCCTTTATCCATGCCTGCCTTTGATGAGTTACATATGATTCACTGCAAACCCGGATCTGTCAAGGTTGAGGTGTTACTTAGAACGCAGCTTAGAAAATGACAACTGAACTGGAAAAGATGCTGACAAGCTCAGTGAATGTGTCTGTGTGTTGGAAGACATCCAGCACTCCTGGGAAAACTGAGTCCCAAAACACGACACAAACACATTTTTGTTGAGGAAATGTAATTGATGGGTTTTCATATGCCATGCCTCGGAAAAGTACATCTCGCAGGAAACACAGGTTGTGTATCTAGGGTATCTAAATGCTAGTACGGCTGATGTGATTGTCATGTCATTCATTTGAAGGAAAAATACTGCTTCTCTCTTTTCTTCCCTCCTTTTCCCCAAGGACTGTGTGCAACTCAACCAGTACAAGCTGAAGGATGAGATTGGAAAGGTACCGTCACAGACAACTCACTGATCGCTCCTTTTCTTGATTCCTCCATTTTCGTCTTTCTTCCACCTACTGCATGTCTGTTAATTAGTGCAGATCATCAAGGACAGGCAGTAACGCTCGCTGACATCTTCTCTACTGGCTGTCCTCATTTCCCAAACTCTCTGTAAACTACTGGGCCATTGTAGGATGGATGAGAGGCTGGTATAAATAGCACTCTCTAAGGGTTGTATGAGGCTGAGTGGATCCGAGTGTGTGTGTGTGTGCATGTGTGTGGCTGTGTGTATTTGTATGCACGTGAGAATGAGGGTGTGGATACGACAGAACCTGCTGTAGTGTGTGTGTGTGTGTGTTTGCATGTGTGTGCATGTTAAAAGTGTGTATTTTCACGTTTAGTGGTGACAATGGGAGCCTTCCAGGATTGTTGGAGAGGCTCCTGTTTCAGCTCAGTTCTGGGACTGTAGGATGCTGCATCCCCAATCTGCTCTCCCAGCAGGGACCAATCCTACCTCTCGCTCTCTCTGTATGTGTTTGTGTGTCTGTGCATGAATTTGTGCATATAAGCACAGGAAAGGCTTTCCTACTAATTGGGCCTGTTTTTTTATTCTGTATTACCTGTGTGTGTGTGTGGGTCAGATTCAGTTTCTCTAATAAGCCTGAAACCAAAAATGAAAGCGAGGCAGTGATGATTTGAATTTCTCTGTTCTCCCTTTGAAGCAGCTGGTCCTGTTTGAGTGTACTGTCAGCCCACTCACTTGCCTCAGCTTTGGAGTGGAGCTTGTGGTGTGTTTGTGTTTGTTCCCATGTGTATTTCTTTAGTTTGTTTGCTTTGCACAGCGTGGTGGTGTTTTTTGTGTGAAACATTGACAGCTGCTAAATCTCACACTATTGTCACATACTCCTGTTTTACTTATTCTCTGACAAGGGCTCCTACGGCGTTGTCAAGCTGGCTTACAACGAAGATGACAACACATACTATGTGAGTGCTACACGCATGCACACACACACACACGCACATACGTGTTTGTATGTGTGTGTGATTTCTTCCTAACCATTAACGCTCTCTTGGTCTCTCTCATTCCCTATCTCTTGTCACCTACGTGTTTACAAATGTGTTTCCCAGAACTGGCTGACACATGGAAAAGATCCACAGAACAATACACCTGTCAAGTTTTCCACTTGGCTTACTTACTTACTCCTCCTCTCACTACCCAACTGATCACACATGATGCTCTCTGTTCAATTCATTGCTCAACAACTTGTCAGGGAGATTTCTGATTGGTTAACAACTCAACATCTGCGGCACATGCACAGATAAACATGAACTTGTGGGGCACCATTAACTAACGAGTATCTCTTAATGTCTAGCGTAGCATATTAGTTCTTACGATTTTACCGTCTGTTGACAATCGAAACAGACAAGTGAAAGCAGACATGGCAGGCTAACAAAAATGCGAAATTGATGCATGGATTTGGTTCTCTGGAAGTGGTTTGGATTAAGATCTGTGAGTGTAGCCCAAGCGTTTATCTCACTCCCCCAGATGTGTCCATTGTGGATACGCACTCTGAAGTGTGACTCTCCAACAGATGCATATCGAAGAATTTTGTTTTAATAGTGTGTAAAAAGATGTGTGTAAATGGTTGTCATGTCATGCCAGGTCTATTTATTTTGTTAGGCACTACGAAATTGGTGATATGATGTCCTGGATCAAAATATCTATCTAACTTTAAGAATGTTTAAACACACTCCTGTCACACCGTGCATGTTCATGCTGTAATGATGGTTTTGCACAAATGAGTTGAACTTTTATCAGCAACCTGACATGATGGTTTTCATGATAAGGAGACTAGGGACTAGGAAGCTGCATTTGACTGTCAGTTACTATTGACAGGCAAGAATTCTGCTATTTGTTTCCCTGAAATTGATTTATTTGCATGTGTTGACTTTGTTTTTAACTGTATAACATTTGCAACTGGCAGGTCTAACAAAATAACTGATTGTCTTTACTGCATATGTCCCCGTATTGCTTAACGTATGTTCAGACAGGATCGCTTGATTTTTAAAAAGAAGCAAGCAAAATTGTCAGGACGGCATTAAAGTACGTTTGATGACACCGTGTTACAGACAGCAGCCAGGGCTGAAGTCACAGCCATTATGAGGAGTGGTTTTGGTTGACATGTTTCTTGACTTCTGTTTTTTTAAAAGGTGAGGAATGATGAGTCCCTTACATGCTTGCATTCTCCACCTTTTACATGAGGCTTGGCAGCCAGTGACCAGTGTCTTCTTTTGTGAATCTAGCTTCTCTAATCTTTGTGTGCAGATGACATTGGTCAGTGTTATTGGTCACAAATACCCAACGGACATATTTCCTTCAATAAATACGAGGTGTGGAGAGAAATTTACAGCCGCTTGGAGAGAATCCTGCTTGAAGCTTATTGGCTTTCACTTTACTGTGTTAGCCAAATTTCTCGCTTCAATGCCTTCTCACCTCAATTCATGCCATTTTTTTTGTGTTCTGTGTGAATGTGGGTTTAGAGTGGACATAAAGGGTTTGTGTGTATATGTGTCTGTCTGTGAGTGGGTGGACTGTCTAGCAGCGCCTCACTTTTACTGTATCTCACTATCCTTTCATGTCTACCTTTCTGTTTCTCTCTTCACTGCATCTCCTGCCCACCTGTCTCTCCCACTCCCTCGCCCTCTAATCCTCTCCCTCACCCTGGCCCACAGGCGATGAAGGTGCTGTCCAAGAAGAAGCTGATGAGGCAGGCAGGTTTCCCACGTAAGTCCAGAGCCAGGGGCAGATGGTTAATCCAGCAGGGAGCACAGGCTCTGATATTGCTGTATTGGTACTTGGACACTTCCTACCAATACTAAATCCCATCTTGTAAAAATATAGTAAAAAAGGGAAATTACATACATACAATTTCCCTTTTTTACTATATTTTTCACATAAGGAAGTGCTAGGAAGTGCTAAGTGCTCTTATTGTAAATATTGTGTTGTTTTTTATATAGAGCTCTTACTGTGACATTGTAAATATTGTGTTGTTTTTTTTATTGTAAATAGTGTGAACCTGTTATTTGCCCTTTGCACATTTCTGCTGAGCATTGCCACTTTACATTTCACTGCACACCTCGTGTGTGTATGTGACGAATAAACTTCTTGAATCTTGAATCTTGTCTTTGGTTGTCTCCTCTCCTTTTCTCACCTGTAACCCTCCTCCACCCCCATTCTCCTTCTGTCCTCCATCAGGGAGGCCTCCTCCTCGTGGAGCCAAAGCTGCCCCCGAGGGTCCCCCTCAACTCAAAGGACCCCTGGAGCGGGTCTATCAGGAGATTGCCATCCTGAAGAAGCTGGACCACCCCAATGTAGTGAAACTAGTGGAGGTGAGTCCAGTTAGAACCTATCCTTTTAACTTGAAGAGAGAGAGAGACAGAGAGAGAGACAGAGAGACAGAGAGACAGAGAGACAGAGAGACAGAGAGACAGAGAGAGAGAGAGATAGAGGGAGAGAGGGAGAGAGGGAGATATTTTTTATAGGCAACCTATTTGGCCTATCGATTGCTCCACTTCTCTCCAAAGAGCAACTGAAGTATGTTCCCAACTTGCTCATGGCGCAGTTTGCAAAAAAGCCTCAGTGGAGTGTGGCAGAAAGAAAGATGGAGATCAAGACGACAATTTCCATGAAGAACTATTTCGATTTACATTGGAGAATTCAGCTTGTAATAACTTTGGCCTGCACAAAGAAAACAGCCTCCAAATACCACAAAATTGCAGTTTTTCAGTTTTTGTTGTGGCCTTTGTGCGGGCGTGTGCGTGTGTGTGTGTGTGCGTGTGTGTTACGTTGACACTGTGTATTGCGCAGATGTCACAGCTTAAAAATGAATTTATAGAGAGTGCAGATTGAAGGTGTATTTGTATTTACCACAAACTCTAAAAGGTGTGTGTGTGTGTGTGTGTGTGTGTGTGTGTGTTTGTGCCTGTGTGTGTTTTCCACTCATTTCACTTTCCCTCTGATTTGGTGCCAGGTTTTAGATGACCCCAGTGAGGACCATCTGTACATGGGTAAGTGTGGCCAGCTAGTCAACCTGACTACACACACACACACACACACACACACACACACTATAACTGTTATGCATGAAAGAAGGTCACGTCAAAGTCATTTTAAAAAGATCTATTTTCATTGCTGAAAGGCCTTCAGCACTAACCTTATCTGTGTTTCTCTCACAGTATTTGAGCTGGTCAAGCAAGGGTGAGTTAAGCCTCTTTTATGGGAATTGTGAAACTGGAATGAGCTCAATATCATTAGTAGTGATTGCTAATTGTGTGTGTTCATGTGCCCTGGTGTGTATCCAGGGCTGTGATGGAGGTGCCGACAGATAAACCGTTCAATGAGGACCAGGCTCGCTTTTACTTCCAGGACCTGCTCAGGGGAATCGAGTTCTGTGAGTCTGCCCAACTCCCTTTTATCCACCCAGCCTGTAACGGCCTTGTTGAGCAATTATGCATTGATGATGAGATTTCTTTTGATGAGATTGTAACTTCCAAGTAGCAGTGTTTAACTTCATATGTGATATAATACCTAATACCTGAACAATTACCTGACATTTATTGATTTTATATTTTATAGTGTGTATTTGTGCAAAACCCAAGATAGGTAATAACCTTCATGACTCCAGTACTATTCTTAATTTCATGCCAGCAATTATTTTGTTCCATTTTTCATATCCCATATAGGAATAAAAGTCTTCACTGTCTACAGAAGTGTGAATGTCTAAATTGTAATAATAGAATTGTGGCATCATGGAGTGCCATGTGTCTAGATTGGACCAACCCTTGCCCGTCGTCTTAGTCCCATAATTCTTGCCACAATCCCTTCATCTGTTCTGGTCCTGGCTCCAGCCACCCACGAGGCTCATCATGGCTCTTAGCTCTTATCTGGGAGAATAGCACTGACGGACGGGGAGGGAGGGCGCTGCACCAGGGACTCAAGCGGCTTTCCTTTTAACCCATTCTTTCCCTTTTGAGTAAGGAAGTACTTGAGGTGCCTTGATTAAAAACGTCCAAATAGAGAAAGATCACACACACTGTTATGGTTTGTTTTTCACATCTTCAGCAAGAACAGTGGGGGCAATCCTTTCTGATTGAATGATGGAAATAATGTGGTATCATGCTGATAGGAAATCCTCCACACCGGCATCAAGCCCAAGCCAGTTATTATATCCAATAAAGCCAATAATAATCCAATAAAGTGGTGTTCATGAAGTAAAGTGTTGTTGTTATTATTAGTATGTATATATATTTAAGGTTGATTGATTATTTGATTTAGATTTAAACAGAGGATGCCAAAGGATGTTAAGTCTACGTGTCCATTTCCTTGCTGTTCAAACAGTGCATTACCAGAAGATCATCCACAGAGACATCAAGCCCTCCAACCTGCTGGTGGGAGAAGATGGCCACATAAAGATCGCCGACTTTGGAGTCAGTAACCAGTTTGAGGGGGCAGACGCCCTCCTGACCAGCACAGTGGGAACGCCTGCCTTCCTCGCCCCCGAAACCCTCTCCGAGACCAGGAAGAACTTCTCTGGCAAGGTGACGGAGCAGATGGTTAGCTAGCGCCCTCTGCGGGTGGCTTTGAGAAATGCGAGGTCTTCCTCTGAAATGGAGCTCTCTAATACTGTGGTCTTCAAAAAGATTCTCTCGGGACCCATATTAATATTTCAATATATTAACACAAGATGTATGACACTTTTGTGGACTACAGTGTATATGGTATATGGGCTACCTTACATTACAGGACCTCATGATTTAACAACATAACATAGCTTACCTCCTAATTTATCATGTAGGCTTTGGATGTTTGGGCCATGGGAGTGACGCTTTATTGTTTCGTCTTTGGAGTGGTGAGTCTACATCTTCCTGAAAAACGGATACAATAAATATATTGATTTTGTATATTTTTTCCTGAATGATAATCTGTATTTATCTTCCATTGAAAGTTCCTTCATTCATTCACAGTGTCCATTTATGGATGAGCGCATCCTCAGTCTTCATCAGAAAATCAAGACACTGCCTGTGGAGTTGCCACAAAAGTGAGTCCTCTTACAACCATCCTATATTGAAATGATACCCCTGCAGGTGTTGTCATGCGGTTCAATTAAACAATTGCTTGTTGTTTTAAAATGATACATGTAATATATGGTTTACTATCATTTTTTATTTTGAGGGATGACCTAAATGAGCTAAAAGAAGCGAAACTGTGGCTACTTATCCTGTCTCAACAGTGCTGACATATCAGAGGATCTCAAAGATTTGCTGCTGAAGATGCTGGACAAGAATCCAGAGAACAGAATATCTGTCCCACAGATTAAGGTCAGCATGTGGTTTTAATTAAGCATTTAAGTATGTTTGGACCACCTGACATAAAGCTTCATAAACAGTCTTTCTGAATGGCCAAAGAGCTGCAGACTCCGAATGAAGACAGAGGTGCACTAATAGTATGTGTTGTTGTCACACTGGTCCAGATCACAAATACTTGCATTCGAATCTCCACATGAAGCTGTCCCAGTATCTGGACTTGAATGACATGCAATGTGGTGCAATATAAAACTTTTTCAATGGGATAAATAAATGTCTCCTTATGTGAAATGCTGAAAAGCTGCTATTTGTGAAGTTCATAGCACCTACTGTTCAGAAGAGCCTCGGCTATGCAGGCAAAATACCATTCTGTTTTATTAGGCATGAAGTAGAAGAGGCAGGTCGAGGGAAAGTGGCTACACAAAAAAAGTAAATTACAGCACGTGTGTGTGTGTGTGAGAAAGAGAAAGAGCTCTTGTGTTCATGCTTGTGTCTAGGTGCACCCATGGGTGACGAGGTACGGTGCCGAGCCCCTCCCTCCAGAGGATGACAACTGTTGTATGCTGATTGAGGTGACCGAGGAGGAGGTGGAGAACTCTGTTAAACACATCCCGAGCCTGGCTACCGTGGTGAGTTTTTCACAGAAGCCATGCACATTAATCAACCTCACTATATGAACGAGAGTCGGGCCAAGGTCTGCTGTCTACTTTCTCCTGTTGGGAGTACACAAAAGATCAAAGATGGCTGCCTCTTATGAAACCTCTATGAAATAAGAGGTAACCCAAGAATCAGTTTTACCAAAGTTGTAGGTTGGATGGAAAGTAATTCCTGCCTGTATATAATCCATGTTATTTAGGGTGAAAGTGAACTGTTGGTTTGAGCGCCGTTTTTGGATGTGTGTACTACTATTCACTATTCATCTGCAGATCCTGGTGAGGACCATGCTGAGGAAGCGCTCCTTTGGGCACCCGTTTGACTGGGGCCGTAGAGAAGAGCGCAGCGGTCTGTCTGCCCCGGGGCAAACGCTAACGTAAGGACTCTTCCCCGACACACAACTATCACTGCCACATTCTCACATCAAGCTGCCAGGTTCCCTCATATTCTCATCAACTCAGTATGTCCAACTAAAGTTTGTCAAGTAATCTGTGAAGTAGACTCTTATTATCTCTCTCCCCCCTCTCCTGCCCACCAGCAAAGGCAGAGCGGGAAATGTGAGATACTGCTACATTCATAGTAACCAAAGAAGGTAAAGACCTTTAGGACTATGTCAACGCTTGCCTGCTGATCTCAGTACTGTTTAGGTTACACACTAGGCATAGGCATGACACTAGAAACTGTAGTTCCCACCATGGCTTTGGCTGTCAAGTAGTCCTGTGCCTTTGTAAACTTGGATGCTTGGAAAAGCCATTTTTGGGAACTGTGCTATGCTGCAGAGTCAATAGTAGCTGTGAAGTGGGGATTTGTTTTTCTTGTTGAGCGCAACGTGGGGGTGCTCTTGGCCAAGGATGTACTTTGTAGTGCAGAAATAGCCCTGTTGACTATCAGGAATCACATTAAAGTGATTGAAGCTATTAATTAGATAGTCAGAGCCACATCTGACTCACATAAGCTACTTTGTATGATTGGAGCATAATCGTATTCTGAGCAGCACTTGATCTGTTGAAAAAAAAACAACTGTGTTACATCATTAGCCCAGGGCATCCATCTCTCTCTTGATAGATTGCTACTTATTTCTTTGCATGCAGCGCCATAAATACTCTCCCCACACTTCCCAGGGACATGCAAGTGAATTGAAAAATGTTGGTGTCTCCCTGCCTGTCCTTAACGAACAGCTTGCTCACTGTGCGCTGTCTTGCATCATGTTCAGTTAGATGATTCAGTCTCTCTAAACTGAGCTTTACAGTAGCTCACTCTTTCCTCTCTACAGGGATATAGCATTGACAACAGGCACTAAGCAGTACTATAATGGACCTGTTACTCTTGTTCGTTACCTAGGAAACAGGCGAGCGGGGATGGCATGAGGAGTATGGACCTGCCCTATGTGGGTGAGGATGAGGCTCTTTCCTGATGCAGAGGGTTTCTGATGCACACCGGTCTGCCTGCCTGCAACAACACAGCCCGACACAACCCCTTTATTCACTTTTATATGGTCAGCCTGCCCCCCCAAGGTTTCCCTGGGAGGTGGACAAGACTGGCTGGCATGAAAGACAAGGGGACTGTAAGGATCTAAGGCAACATCATTTTTAACAGCTTTTATTCTGTTGTCTCCTCCTTCATAGAAAAATGAAACAAGCTTTTTTGAGGACTTGGTTTGAGGTTTCAGGACTAATAATAGGAAACATGGACTCCTTCCAAGGGGAGACTCCTCCTGGACCTCTAACCCATCCTCACCTCTTTACCACAACCTACTCTCTCCTTCTCTCTCCTGCATGCGTTTATAGTCCTAGCATGCTCTGTCTCAGGCTTCAACTGTACAGTTCTGTGTTTTACTGTGGCCACTCGTGTTTCTCTCTCCTCTTCTTTACTTGACAGTGCCGTCACGTTTACGGCAGGGGTGTAATGGGGCATGAGAGCAGGAGATGGTGGTGGTTTAATGGTGAGAGTCTCTTGGTCCCCACTATCACCCCAACATTCTCCTCGGTAGAGCAGGTTTCTTGACCATGATTGTCTGGTCCACTCTGCTTCAGTGTAGCAGTGACCAGTTTTGTAATATATTTGAGAGGGACGGATCTGTACAGTTTACCGAAATGAAAAAGGGAAGTGAAAAAATGTTTACTTCCTCGGATGCATGTGTTCACTTTCCCAATGCAAACGTTGTATAAGCTATATTAAACATAGACTTACCTTTTCTTGTTTTTGTAGTCTTACCACTGGCTCATTGCGAAGTCTCCCAGTTACTACAACTAATTGAAAGCTTTAAAAACAGTTGATTTAGTGCAATGTGAACAATCATACACACAAAACCAGAGCAGAATTAGGATTTTCTTCTTTTGCAAAGCTTTTGGCGAGTCCTTTTTAAAGGTACTGTACAACAGGCATCTGATTTTTAAAGTGCAACCACTCTAGCAGTGATCTACCAAATGGGGTTGAGAAAAAGAAACTGGGTTGGTGCAAAACTATTCTGTAGTCATTGTCTACAATCAATTCGAATTACCTTGTTGACATCAGTTGAAATCATTTTCTACAGGAAGTCCCCGACAGTTTGGACAAACGCTTTTGTGAAGGTATAGAAAACTGATGACTGAACAGAAGGAGTTGTAGTTGTTTCACTTGTCAAAGTGGATGTTTGTATGTATACTGAAAACAGAAAATGGTCACTATTGAACCTGAAATTGTTTTCGTTTTGTATTTTAAGAATATTTTGTATTTTAAGAATAACTATTACTGATGTTATTTTTAAGCAACACATTTTCCGAACACCAAAAACTTAAATCAATTATGTATCGTTTTGTAAAGACTAGTAAGTAGTAGTAAAAAAGTCAAAAGACATCAAGACCTTTAAACTATTTGTTCTTTAATTAAGTGTCTTTGTCAAACTAGAGCTGGCTACCGAAATAAGTTTTGAGATGGAAGCAGAGTGCAGCTGCAGACCTTTTGTACAAATCTATGCATGACATATCTCTAGTAGTTGTCATCAAAATTTGGTCAGAAGCATCGGCCACTCTACAATTAGTTCTACTGAATTATAAAATACTTTGGATTTGTCATTTATTTATGTTGTTAATTTATTTTTACACGATCCCAAAGCAGTAAAGTCATAAGCATCGTTCTCTTATTTTATTCCTTTTGTCTTTTTTATTGTACCCTTTAATTTTTTTATACTCAACTATGTTAGCGTAAGGATAGCTAAAGTCACTTGAGCTGTTTGTAGTTAATTTAGGATAATGACACAACATTAATATAACAGGTAATGCTTCCACACACTAACTATTTCAGCACCTAAGTGTTGAATGTATGACAAAGGGACATTGGAATTTTTTACATAACTTCTTGCATGTCACTCTGAATTGTATGTTGTGTGTTTTTTAAGACTAGTACTATGCATAAGAAATGTCTTTCTCTCTGTATGGTGCAATGGTATGCCCTGTCACGTGATGTACACACAGTGGCTGGGTGAGGAGCGCTGTATGTGGTGGACTATTTCTAATCTGTTTTCGCTCAGCCATCTTTTCCCCTGAATGATAAATGGAGTGCACTCTACAGTGGAGTACAGCACATACAGCCAGGCAGCCTGGCTATCTTTGCAGAGCTACCGACACAACGTGTGGAAGTTCTTCTTTACGTTTCTGTTGCTTGGTGAGATTTCCATCTTGTGCATCTTCTGAGGGGCCCTATGAAGGATATTGGAATTTTGTTGGAAAACCCATTCATCATAACCCATGGTATTTTTTAACACCCGTGATTTAGCCAGAAACTGTCTAGCAGAAAAGCCCTGATTTGTGATATACTATGATAGGCTACCTCAGTTTAAGCAAAGATTTAGATTTTGACACAACTTGTTATGGACTATTGCTCACTGGGATAAAGTAAAACATTTTGGTTTGAGCAAAGCAAGACATGTACCTCCCCTGTGGTGTGAAAATGATCCCCTCCATGACCAACATGGATAAATTGATGGACACATTGGATCTGAATGGGCGACAATGCAAGCCACAGAAAGCTGTATGATAACTGTATTTTATATTGTATTTAAACTTTTAGCTTGTTTCAATATAGTCTTTGTCCATTCTTATTAGAAGGGCCAGGCTAAGTGATTACCTTTATTGTTCACATGACTTTGCATTCTGTAGAGTTAGTGTCATTTATTTTAGTAAGAGCTTTCGGCTCTCTTTCACCCAAATGCATGCCAACATATTGAACACATTGCATTGTCATAGCATGATGAGAGGTCCTTAACAGGAAAACAGGACCTCAAATTAATTACTATATACATATTGTATCTGGTTCATTATTTGAATAAAATATAATTGCCTTTCTGTAATGTTTATTTTCTGAATTGTATTATCAAAAAGGTTGGTGTCTTTCCTTATTGCTAACACGACCTTTTAGCTGGCTTGCAGTATCATTGCAATTACAGAAAATGGCCACTAGAGTGCAGTGTAGCTCATAACATCACTGAACTCTGTTTCTTCCCCTCATCTTGTAGATGATATGGACAGCACAGATTTGCACACGCTACTTATTCTTCTAAATGCTTCACACTTTATGCTATGAGCTACATTTCAACTTCATATTGAACAGAATCACTGGGGCATCTATACGATATTACTTAGTTGGTTTGACATGTTTTACTTTTATAGCTAATTGTTCTGCATATTTGATGAATTGTGTGATGTTACAGCCTGACCAATCACCGTTCAACAAAATAATCACATCAAAAGGATTTGTCTATCGTTTTTACAAACGCTGAAATGCTTTGAGTCAACCCTTGACACTCCAAATTGAATTGAGATGCATCCAAATTCCTTTGAATGCCCTGCAACTTGATTTGAGTCCACCTGTGGACAATTCAATTCATTGGTGATTTAGTGCAGAAACTCTACCAGGAAGTCCAAGAATTCAGGATTGTACAGAACTGTCTGTAGAATTCAGCCAGAATTGTGCAGAAGCATAGATCTGGGTAAGGGTATAAAACCAAGGGCCTACATTTGATTTGGGAAGTAATGGGGACAAATTGGCGGGGGGGTCTAGACACATAATGAAACATAATATGATTCAATATTTCAATGCAAACGATAAAAATAAGAATTGAAATAAATACAACAATAAATGGATTAAACCTGAGAGTAAGACAGCAAAGTAATAAATAAAACAAAATTAAATGATTTAAATACAGAGAGAAAAAAACTACATAATTTATTTGTATCCATTTCATTAATTCTTCCAAATGCATTTATTTAACTATTTGTATTTGATGCTGGATTATCCTGTTTGCTGGCACACAGCGGACGTTTTAAGTACAGCACTGCCTTGCAGTCATAATTGCAGGGCTTTTGCAGCACAGCAGCTGTGTCACTTCAGCACAGCATGCAGCTGAAACCACAGGGAGGACTGGCAGACTTCAACTGGTCCGACTGAAACCACTGAGAAGACTGCGAGAGTTCAACTGGTCCGACTGAAACCACTGGGAAGACTGCGAGACTTCAACTGGTCCGAGTGAAATCACTGGGAGACTTCAACTGGTCCGACTGAAACCACTGGGAAGACTGCGAGAGTTCAACTGGTCCGAGTGAAATCACTGGGAGACTTCAACTGGTCCGACTGAAACCACTGGGAAGACTGCGAGAGTTCAACTGGTCCGAGTGAAATCACTGGGAGACTTTAACTGGTCCGACTGAAACCACTGGGAAGACTGGGAGACTTCAACTGGTCTGAGTGAAATAACTGGGAGGACTGGGAGACTTTAACTGGTCCGACTGAAACCACTGGGAAGACTGGGAGACTTCAACTGGTCTGAGTGAAATAACTGGGAGGACTGGGAGACTTTAACTGGTCCGAGTGAAACCACTGGGAGGACTGGGAGACTTTAATTGGTCTGACTGAAACCACTGGCAAGACTGATAGAGCATTTTCACCCAACAGGACCTCAACGAAGTCTCTCCGGAGCTGAAACCGAAGACGTACTTTGACTCGTGGTGTTAACATCGTAAGTAAAGCTATTATTTATTGTTTTACAGCTGATAGTTGTCGTATCGTGTCAGGGCAGCCTGGTGTTGAAGCATGAAGGGATAGTGTCATTTTGTGGCAGTTATGATCCAGACCCTCCTCCCCCAATGAGTTTGTCTGTATTGTAACATCAAAAAGTTTAATTTAAAATGAGAGTGCATGACGAAAAATAAATGTACATAAATGTTGACACTGGTGCTGAGGCAACTTTCAGATTGACACGGCGCATATTGACCCACGTGCTACACACACAACAGGACCTGGTACAGTGCAAGACCGTACGAACTGTAGACTGTACTGTAGCGGGAAAATAATGCATTCATTAGCCTACATTTAAAAAAAATATATTTAAGAATGTATTTATGTGTTTTATAGTTTTAAAGATGGCAAGATGTCTAATCGTACAACCCAGAAACATTAATCCTTGCAGTGTGTAAAATGCATATAACAAAAATTGCCTTTAAAATACCTTATTCATTACATTTCATCAGAACAGGCACTTCATGTTTTCATAGAGATAAATAAAAATCTTAAAAAGATCTTAAAGTGTAAAATGATTAGTATACATGATGGTACGGGTTAAAGTTATATTTCTATATCTATTTTATTTTGTAGTTGCAAGCGGAATTGATGAAAATGTAAAGTTACTGTGGATGCACCACGTGACCATGACCACCTGGCGTCTAGTGATTGATGATTCAACAAAATAACAAGAAATACATGTTTCATTCAGGTTTCATCTGGCTTTTTATTTGAATCCGCAAAGAGTCAAAGAGTAGGATTTGAAGAATTAGAAAAGACAGTTGTTTTAATGAAAGAGGTTCTAGTGATAAACTGTCTGCATGACAGCCAGAAAGGCTTTTTACACCACAGTTAACATGGAACTCAGTTTTTGTTTTTTTGCTTGTAGTTGTCCTCCATCTAAACACTCATTGACATTAGCATCATGATCTGGGGGGTATGTTGACCCTCAGATCAGATAGATTATCTCCTGACAGTTTTGTACATTCAGGTGTTCAGTGTGTTTTGCAGTGCCCTTTTCTTTTCCCTGTGTTTGTTTTTGTAGTCCCTCATGTTCTCCTGTTCTGTCTTGTAGATCTGACGTTCTGTTGGTTTCAATATGTTTTCTTAATTCTTCCTTGGAGCTATCAGGTTTCAGGCAGCTATAAGGAACAGGCTCTTTCTTCCAATACATGGTCTTTTATGTTGTCTTTCCAGAGACACACATAGCCAGTATTGGATTACAAAGTATGACAACATGCTTCAGGTTTATGCACAAACCGCACGCACGAAGACATGCACACATGAGGTCTGATAAAACACTTTACTATCACATTAACACAACCTGTAATTGTTTAACGTAAAGCGCGTAGAATATATACCTCAATAAATTTCATTCTCAAATTGATTCTGATAGTATACTGTAATGGCTGTAGAGAAATTAAACCGCCGCTGAGAGAGATGTTTTATTTTATGTATTGCTTTTTATGTTTATTGTATGTGTCCCTGGGTACGATTTGCTACGAATTGTGCAGGATTGACTTACAGGCACAAACCAAACGGCACTTAACCAAAACAGGAAGAGAACTGCCTCATTCTGAGTTGATCTACTTGTTTGTATGTGAATAAATACACAGACGGTCCAGATGCTGTCCAGTCCCAGGGTGCCTAGCTAGCTCTGCAGCATCAAACTTGCTGTACTTGATGTTCCTACAGTCCTGGAATAATCAGGATAAAGACATCATTCCCCCCGTGTATTGTCAAGATATTATATTGCTGCACTCTGGTAGGTTAGCGTCTTTCAGTAGCCCTGTTTGACTGACTGATCGACGGACCGACCTGAATTTGGCTCCCGATGCTCACGTCTTGTGGCAAAAATAACTTGCATCCTTACACAAATTTATTCCAGTTCCAAGCATGTGGAAGTGTTGAGTCGTTTTTTTGACAGTGATTTAAAACACTACCACTAAGGGACTCAAGGGGTCGCCAAAGTCATCAAATTTCAAATTCTACTGGTAGCAGCTTTAATGAACAAAAGCAACACATTTTCAACCATTTGTGGGTGACTATGGGTAACTCCGCCCATTCCTCAGCACTGTTACAGTATATTAAGAGCACAACTAGCTTGCAAATAATAATAGTAATAAAGTAACCCCATGGACGGGGAGGAAAGTGAGTTTTAGAGGCCTATTGTGGGACAGTAAAAATCTCTCTTATTACACCTTTAAATATCCACAAAACCATATACAGTCATTAAAATGTGTGATATAATTAAAACATGAACCCACGTTTTTGTTTTATTGGTGCAACTGTAATTCTGGTTGCATTATTTGACTTGTTGATTGTGCCATCTGAGTTTTCAAGCTAAATGAAAATCTAAAAACTTTGAGACCTACATGAATTTTTGTCCTTAATCTCAAGGTAATACACATTTTTTAAACATGTACACTATAAATGCATTTTCATTGTTTTCGAGGCGTCATACCACCTGACATTATAAGTTTAACCAACTTTTCTGCAACTCAAAAATGGCAAATTATCTGATATTTGTGGGAGATCACTTTATCACAGCATCACAAGGGTCCTATGGGGTCTTTTTTGAGATGTCCTCACGCTTACATGCTATTAGAAAGCCAAGTCATATTACATGAAATTGCTTTTTAAGTCTCTTGCATCACTTCATATTTGTAGAAGTAAAATTTTTTTGGACGGATGTTTTTTAGGTAAAAGAATACTTTGGACAAAGGGCTACACGTTTTGAGGTTTCCCAAACTAAAACAGTGAAGGTGTCCTCATTATATCCTGCTGATAAGGTCTTTCCTATCAGCACAGCTGCAGCCATGTAACATCCATTATTGAGGGATGGAAAATGTCTAGCCTTGAGGGTACTTGAACTGTACATTCAGCCAAAACATCCCTGGGAGTTGACCATCTTTAACTGTAACTATCTGGTCTTGACCAATTCTGGTGTCAGTGTCAATGTAGCTGAGCTCTGTGGGCTCCTAGAGGGTCAAAAGGCAGTGAAGACTGTGAATGGCCCAAAACAAAAAAACCCAAAAACACTAAACTATGATGTTTCAAGACCGACAATATTCTACAGAACCAAGGCCTGCAATGCATACCTAGCATCACACCAAGACCTGTAAGATCTGACCAAACCTCTAAGATTACAGCAAGAATCTACATAGACTTTCATTGGAGATACAGGCATTGGCGTCTTGGTAACATTGGCGTTATGTCTTTAATTTAGGTGTAATGTACATGTGGCGTTCATGTAGAGTTGACTTGTAAATGACGCCTGTGCTAGAGCTTCGCTACACAAGATTAATCATTAATCATATACAGTGTTCATGCATTTACACGTTAAAGGACATCACCACTTAGAAATGTCTGCAGGTCTAAACCCCTGCCTCGTGAAAATGGCGTAACCTCAAGCTCAGAAACAGGAAAATCCAGCGCACGGAGGCTGTAGCAGCCTGTCTACCAGTGTGCTCATCGTCTTTGATCCATTTTTGTTATGACTGTTCTCCTTAGTAATTATGAAAACAGATTTTAATACATCTGTAATCCGATGGCTGTTCCCTCTCTTTGTCACGCTGAGTCACCTTCTGCTCTGTCACGCTCTCTCTCTCTTGTACATCATCTCCACTGCTCAGCCTCCGTCTCGCTTCTACTCCTCCCTCTCCACAACCTCCTACGTCTCCAAGTTTGATCTCTGACACCTTCCTCTTCATGTGAAGCTGCCTTCACTGAGAGACACACATGCAGAATGTAAAAGATTGAAACAGTCATGGGCACAACAGTTTCCTGCATCCTATAGCGTTAACACACTTTAACTTAGTGAAATTGAAAACAAAAGCACTTTTCAAAGATTGTTTGTGTGGCGTTTTTGCCTTATTGAATTGGGGGAGAGAGAAGGGGGGTGGTGACATGACAACAAAAGTCAGGATGTCACGGTTATAGAGTGTCTCAGCCAACTGAACCACCACGATGCTCCAGTCTGAACATTTTATTGAACTAACCAACAGTTACTTGTTTAGTACTCACCTGTGTCAAGTTGGCTGTCAGGTTGTTTGATGCTTGTTAGAATATCTGCTCACGATTGTGTTTTGATTGTTTGAACCCTTTCTGTGTTTCTCTTCAGCTGCAGACACTAACTTCTGCTGTGTGTTGCTTGGATTGACACACCGTGGGCCTGTGCACCCTCATCCACCCTCTCAAGATGAACCCCAATAGTTTCAATTCAATAAGTAAGTAACATACTCAAGAGAAGTGTTGGCAGATTCAAACATGTAACATAAATTTCATCAAATTCTTTTTCTCCCATGTTTATATCAGCAGTTAAATAAACACTAATGCTTGCAAGACAGCCCAGAGCTGAAACATTCACCACAATAGGTTTTATAATAATGCTGTTTCTGGCTCACATCAGTGGTATAGTCAAAGTTGGAGTAGGTGCTTGCTCAGAAAGGTAATGATTCATGTCTCTTGGTTTGATGCCAAGCTGCCATTTCCCTGATAGAAACCCTGATTGGTCCGTTGTTTTAAGAAGGAACGGGGTCCTGCAGTTTGATTGGCTAAGAGGCTCATGGGGGAACTGATACACCCTTTCTTTAAGGAACCGGACTCTTTGTGTACATTTGTTTGTGCATTTGTGTGTAACGATTTTTGCAATGCACAGTGCTCAGGGGAATTGCAGTGTGCACTCTTTTGGCCGAAATGACATGGTCACACCTTTGACCCTCTCTGGAGGATCATAAAATCACTAGCTCAAGAAATGATTCTTAATAAGCTTTTTGCTCCTTTGTAAATTGACGTGCTGCTTCTGATTACTCCCAGTCAACAATATTAACCATATATTTTTACTTTTATGCCATCTCCATAAGGAGGTTTGTTTGTGGCAGCCGCTTATTCTGTTGAATGTATAGCTGAAAAAACGTGTGGAGGTCATCTGTGTGGTTTAGACCAGAACAAAGGGGAACAAGGGCTTCAATTCATTAGCGGGCTGAGCCACACCAGTCAGCCCTTCAGTGCGTGGCACGAGGCTTGCACACGACGCCAGACCCGTGTCAACCCAGCTTGACCAGTCAATGCTGGGATTACATGGTGCATAGCTGCATTATCAAGTCACTGGGTTTTGTGGGTAATAATAATAATAATAATAATAATAATAATAATCTATAAATTTAGTGTATTTCAGTATTTCAGCAACAAATTACTGTGGAAGCCAGAAACTCCTGCATTTTTTTTCATTCATTGATTATTGTGAATTCTACCAGAGTAGCTGTTCAGAGCAGATATACTACGGCTACTGTTGACATTGGTGCTAATAAGGTGTCACTGTCTGTTAGTGTATTTCTCTGTTTGTCTTTGGCTCTCTCTCTTTGGCTGTTTAGACATGCCTCACTACTTCTACATTGTACAATCCATAGAATCTGATCTGTCTAAACGTTGCTGCTTGATTTAGAGACTTGACAGCAGGTCTCTCACAATCAGATCTTTTTTGAGTAAATCTGTCAATCAAAATTTGAAATCTAAAATGGGTTTTAGTTGCAGATGATGAAAAGGCAAAATTAAAACATATCAGTACATTATTCTAGTGCTTCTATTCTCACCTCACGTGGCTACAATTAAATTAAATAAAGTTACATTAAATTAAATTTAAATAAAGTTAAATTTAATTACATTTAAATAAAGTTAAATGTAGAACCAGAGCCTGCAGGATCATGAAGGATCCTCACCACCCCAACAACGGACTGTTTCAGCTGCTGCGGTCAGGCAAGCGCCTCCGTAGTCACGCTGCCAAAACAGAGAGACTGAGACGGAGTTTCTTTCCTCAGGCCATCAGGACTGTGAACTCTGACCTCACCAGGGCCCCCACCAAGACACACACACTGCCCCTCTTATGCACACACACACACACTTAGGTAAAGACTACACATAATTTATAATTTATATTATATTATACATACAATTTCCCTTTTTTACTATATTTTTATAAAGTGCTCTTATTGTAAATATTGTGTTTTTTATATAGAGCTCTTAAAAACTGTGACATTGTAAATATTGTGTTGGTTTATTGTAAATAGTGTGAACCTGTTATTTTGCACATTTCTGCTGAGCATTGCCACTTTGCATTTCACTGCACACCTTGTGTGTGTATGTGACAATTAAACTTCTTGAATCTTGAATGTAATTAAATTAAATTAATTAAATGTAAATAAAGTAAATGTAATCACAGAGACACACATGCAGGCCCACATCCTTATAGATGCAACAGGTCCAACAGATGCAGCTGGTGGCCCAGGGAGCTGATGAGGCTAGTCTAACAGGAAGTAATCTCATCAAGCTGGGTCACAGGGGCCACAGAACACACACACACACACACCAGGACATGGAGGAGAGATTTCCAGCGTTCCCCTCTGAATTATTAACACAGCAAAGCACAACACAGCACAGATCCTCTTACCAACGTCAATACAAGACACATAGAGTCTCTCCCTCTGCCCCCATGTTAACAGCAGCATTAAGGAGTCATGATGGCCTCCATGTGCGGCCTACTTCGGAAACAATATTTGTTAACATTGCACTGTTATATTGCACAGATTTGGATTTATTGCAGGGTGGCTGGTATTGCAAAATACTCAACAGTAATTAAAAAGTAATTAAAGACGTATGTCAAATAAACAATAAATGTCATTGACATCTGTGGCTACAGCATTGTGTTATGTTGTTGACAACATTATTTATATTGCATATTTCACTAGCCATCATTCCTCACACAAAGCAAGCATTGTTTCCCAATAGCCCCCTTCTGCCTCCGTTCTCCATCTCTCTCTCCATCCTTCATGCTGTTACACGATAAACAAGTGTTATGAAATCATCTGCTGGCCATTTGCTTGTGAACGTGGTGGATGGCCCTCTGCATGACCTACAAAGCTTGCACGCCAATTGTCCTGCACTTCACGCCTCCCTCCCTCCATCCATCCATCCACTCACTCTCTTTCTCCTGTATCTGTACAACATGCTGCAGGTAGACATGTTTCCACAGTACGATATGATGTCCAAGAGGAGAGTCCAGTCAGTGGGTGCAAGTGTGCCTATGTGCTGTTTGTTATTTGCACATGCTGACTGCAGCCTCACAACACAGACTCTCTCTGCCTTGGTATGAAGTTGAGGCTGGCCTCTCTGCCCACTCTCCTGCATGCCTGCAGCGTTTCAGTGGGTGAGAATATTTGGAGGGAAGCTGCACAGCTCCGTGCAAACTGCTGCCCCATACCAGAAATACATACAACCACAACCAAACAGTAAACAAGTAAAACAGAGAAACTCAAAACTTGGTTACTGAGCAGACAAGCTGGTTTTCAGAGGTGTGTGTGAGGTATGTGTGATGTTTGTGTGTGAATGCGTGAGATAACAATAATGACCTCATCCTCATTCCTCATAAAAAATGTGACGCATTCGAGGGTGAGGGTATCCATGTTCGTGTCACACACACAATAGGAGATGTATTACACAAGTGTCAGATGTCTTGCAAACATGATCTCTTGAAAGGGGCCATAGGAGACACTTTCACTAGCGGGGGTGTTTGCTTTGTCTGAAAAATATGATCCACTCTTGTCAAACTTGTGGCTCTAGGAAAAGTGCAAGATCATCTGCCACTCACCGTTTCCGTCAGAAAGTATTTCAGACAGTTTCACCTTTTGTCCCTGACATTATTTCACAGTTGTCAGCTCCAGTGACAGTGTTGGATTATACTGCGGCACTATGAGATAATTGAATTACACATGATTAGCTTAATTAATAACTTGCTAAACACCTTATTATACACTGTATGTGAAGTCCTGCTCTCCTCGTAGCATCTGAGTCTCTTTGTGTCTAAATGCCTAAATGTGGCTAATGGCCCAGAGTAAATGGGATGAAGTGTATTTACTGTACAGTCATCCTCACATATTTTGGAGGGAACCGTGTTGCCCAGAGTAAGATGTTGCTGAAGCTGTGGTCCAGCTATACCAGATGTTTTTTTCCCATGGCTTGGTGTTAAATTCAGGCCAGGATCTTTTTACTCATTTTATATTTACTCTTTATTTCATAGAATATAAGTTGATTTCTTCTTTTCCATGTAAACAAATGTTTTGTTGTGATGCTTGTGAATGTGAAGAAGAAAAGTTATGGCAAGACAGGCCAACTCTACCATCTCTATAGGCATATCTCTCTCTCTCTCTCTCTCTCTCTCTCTCTCTCTCTCTCTCTCTCTCTCTCTCTCTCTCTCTCTTTCTCTCTCTCTATCAATATATATATCTCCCTTTCCCCTCATTCTATTTCCCAAGTGTTCATTTAGCAAGGCGTTAGCCCCAACTTATCATATAGTAGTCCTTACTCCACCTTCATGTTTACATCAGTTGTTTTCGTTGTCGGTAGATGGAAAGGTTACCAAACACTGTGGTTGTGTAACATGGGCATCCCCCCTGGCTCTGGTGGCCACTTTGACGGTCTGTCAATAGGATGGCCACTTATCTCCACCCTGTGTATTGCAGCAATGTGGTTTGTGCCACCAGCTATGTGGTAGAGATGTTGTAATGAAATAGTGTGGGGACTGGGTGTGGACTGGGAGAGTGGGATGATTGAAATGTGATGAGAGGCCTGGCTGGCGTAGATTGAAAGAATCTGGTGAGAGAGAGCTTTAATGATGCCGTGACACAGAGGCGTTAATCTGTCTGATGAGGGATGTAATCATGGGCACAATGAACACAGGCACACATTTTGGATTTAGTGCAACACAAGTAATAAGATTGTTTTGAGATGATTTTTTTACAGCATCTTTGCTCCATTAGATAGCACACAGAGCACAAGGAGATGAGAGAGGATGACATACAACAAAGGTTCATAGGCCTCTGAGGCACCAGGATGACCTGGCAAGAGTATTTTTAGCACATCTCGTAGGCCTGCGCAATTACATGAGGGGGAAAAAAGTTGTGCATTAGAGAAAGTCCTTCATTCAGCTCCAACAGACCGGATCCCCCCGTAATTATGTAGTATTGCAGTTGATATATTGAACCATAGTTAGTCTGTGCAGAGAGAACAGACAGGAGAAATACTACTAAAGAAATGAGTAACAGTAGTAGTTGCTTTCAGCAAGCAGTAATAATACTAATACAAAATGTAACAATCTGCCTTTTTGTCAGTATTGTGCAGCCACAATGTCTCCAATGTGTTAGGTGATTCGGTTAGTACGAAAGGCACATTGCACACAAGCATGCACACACACACACACACACACACACACACACACAACCCTTTAAATAAACCCAGAGATTAGACGGTGAGCTCATGTGCGCTCCATGATCTCACCGTTCGTGGGTATCTCTGTGTCCCAGTCTGGCAGGTAAAAACTGTTTGTTGCACGTGAACGTAACCCAACCGGTGACCCAAACAGACACAGGCTCATGTTGTTGAACGCTATTGTGACTGCTGTCTTTCCCCTGACATCAGACCCAGTTGTACCACAGGTGTATCCGGGCCAGAGCGAAAAAAAGGGACACAGGAGGAATAATACTGCTTAGGGAGCGAAAAAACCCAAAGGAGGAGATAAAGAAATGGAGAAGGGGGCTACATCATGCTTCCCAGTGACGCTGAATTACAGATTTTCTTTCATATTTTCATTGACAGAAAGTATAAGAGTCTGAGGTTTCTGGTCTCTGGGACCGTTCAAATTATAAACAAGGCATTGTAAAAACGCAAAGATGCATCAGTTAAAATGTCAGGCATGTTTGTTGACATCGTTTGTTGGAGAGTGAGTGCCCCATCACAGTATCAGCCATTGCATTAACTCCCCCAACTTACATCTAGGCCGACTTTCTGTGCAATTCCTCTCGGACGTGCAGCAGCAGCGCACCAGGCATATGAAAACTGGAACCTCTATGATGATGTAATGTTGTGTGTTCAGTGAAGGGGCCTCCTCCTCTTCTTCACGGACATGAAGACAAAGAATGTGTTTGTATGTGAGGCCTTGTCCCGGCTCGTTTTCTCCGGCTAGCAGGGAAGTGTGATACAGAGGGGACACACACACACACACACACACACACACACACACACACACACACACACACTCCATTTGTGCTGGAACCCTTCCATGGCTGCCTGAGCTGTAAACTTGCCAATACATCTTTCTGTGAAGATGCATGTTTTGATTCCACTTTCTCGCTCAGGTGTGAAATTGTTGCTTGGAGCTTAACCAATGTTTGCTTCTTCTTTTTTTCCTACTGTAAAGATATGACAAAATTGTTTGGAGGGGTGGAAATAATGTGAACCCCTTTCAAGATGTTGCTGAAATGAACTGAGAATAGTTTTGTTGGTACAAAATCTGTAGAAATCTTTGACTTCTGTGAGCAGGAAATGTTTGAGCCTTCTTTATGGAGCCACCACTGAAACGTCAGCATAGACTCATATACTTTAAGAGACCAATCAGGAAATGGACCAGAGTGTAATTGTGTGTTTTCGCTATAGACTTCCTCGTCTCAGCACAGAAACTCTTGTTAATTCCTTTAAGAACAGACACAACTAACATCTCAATAGTTTGTTTTCCTTCAGTTATCCAGCAAGACTGTTAAAGACTGTTTACTGGTTGGCAAACGTTCAACTAGAGGCTCTAGAAGTGTAAAGTTGTGTTCTTACCTCCTACCAGTTAAGTTGCACAACATTAACTTTATTACAAGGAACAGTGAGGAAGAATATGTGAACATGGTCCGCTATATGGAGGACAGTATCTGGACACCGCAGAGACTCGAGCAACGCCTAGAAAGTGCATTTTACTCATGAATGAAAACTGAGATTTTTCTTTGTTTTGCGGAAACTGTCAAAATCTCAAATCTAGATTCATGCCACCAACTCTTAACTCTTAACCTCTGTGTGACTCTCCTCAGACAAACTGGTCAGCATGTGTGAAGTGGAGGTGAGCCCCAACCCCAGCAACGTCACCCTGACACCTCGACCCTCAGACCCCTACTGCCAGGTCAGAGTTGGGCACAAACTATTGCAAGTACAGCAATCTGGTAGTACTTCAATAGTTACATTGGTTAGTTACTGTGTAAAAATAAATAGATTAAATATACTTTTAAAAAAGGGTTTGGAATATTGTATTAGAGGAAAATTGCATTTTGATTGTAGGATTGTGAGAGTGTATTGGATTATTTTGGTTATGGATGAATGTAAATTCTTTTCAAACTTCAGAAATCACTTTATATTCAATAAATTCTGCAGACAAAGTAACTAAAATAACTGAATAATCAGATTATTTTACTTGTAAATTATTACTTGTAAATTAAATCCAGTAGTACTCTTCCTGATTACCTACTTAAATCCGTGATCTGTAATGCCTCACATTTTGAAAGCAGCCTTCCCAACCCTGTGCTAGGTGGAGTGCTGGCAGAAGCTCCGCACCGCCGTCAGCAAGCTGGAGTTCTGGGAGGACTTCAGCGCCGAACTGATAGGAAGTGGATTCTTCTCCGAGGTCTACAAGGTACGTCAACTACTCAGACAGTCTTTTTGAGTTCTCACTATTGTTACAACAGAGTTTGAAGGTTGCAGTGTGTGTGTGTGTGTGTGTCACATGTGCACATGCGTGACTGTATTATTGCATTTGGGTAATCACGTCCGTGAGAAAGCCTGGATGACATTAGTCTGCCTTCACTTTCTTAATAGACTCGGTGATGACAGACCGCTTCGCCACCTTTTCGTGTCTCGTTGCATCAATTACATTGTCAAAGCTGCATGGATCACCTTGGCTGCCAAACCAGGCCAGTAGTAAATATTTGGCAAACATCACATCAGCACAGTGAAACAACCTGTATTTGACTCATCACGTAACTCGTAACTCATCACACTGCAACTTTCCCATGCTCAGGGTATGCCAGGTTGTGTGCTTGAAGCTAAACGTGGCGCCTTCTCTTGATCCCTTAACCACCTCTTATGGTAGGCGACACATCCCCAAGTAAATACTCTCCATACGCCCCCTTTTTTTTTAACTTGTGTGACCTCAACACACACACACACACACACACACACACACACACACACACACACACACTACGTCAGTACCTCAAGTATTTTTCCATTCGGGCCAAACCAGGTCACAATAGAACAGCGTCAAGCCAATGCATGGTGTGTTTATTTCCTACCATTGTTTAGTTTGCAGTGAGCTGGAGCGGTGCAGGCCTACTATTCAGGTACAGGTCTCAGACGATCAGATAGATGGACGTCCTGAAAAGGAAGTGATTAGAGGCGAGCATTAAGCGTGACGGCTCAGTCAGATTTCCCACAACCTGAGCCAAAAAGATGCTTTTGGCTGAGGGAACAGAGTGTACCGCTGAGCTCGTATCGCCCCGAGAGGATGCAAAGGTTTAATGTTTAAAGTTTAATCACGTCAGGAAGTTGTAAGCTCGCTGCTCTGACCCACGCCCATTTTTGTCTGCTGTTGGTTCGCCTGAAAGTATGCATTGTGTTCTTTATATGCACAACTATGCTCCCTTTCAAAAACGATGCACCTCAACCGTCCCGTCGGGGATCCCTCTTTGAATTGGTTTTCTGAATTAGGCTTCCTCTCGTCTAAAGCAGTGGATCTCAATCCAGTCCTCAGGGACCCCCTGTCCTGCAGGTTTTAGCTCCAGCTCTACTCAGACACACCAGAACCAATTAAGGTATCATGAGGCCTCTACTTGGTTCTAGTTTGTTCTTAAGATAATATTTGCACATATCCTCCATTGTGTGATCATTCCCCTTTTTCCAATCCACGTGTGGGTTCATCTCCTCTCTTAATGTCTTTTACAAATTGAAGTTAACAGCAGCGGTATTAACAAAAGTCAATATCGCATCCCTTACTGTCCAGATGACGCACAGCACAACCCGCAAAGTGACGGTGGTGAAGATGTACAAGACCGACGTGGACCAAGACAGCATCGTGGGAGAAATCAGCCTGCTACAGAAACTCTCACACCTAAACATCGTCAGGTGAGTGTTTGTGACAAATACATGTCGTTTCATTGTACATTTTCTAAATGCATCGCCAAAAAACAGACATAAAACATGAACGTGCTTATTTCCACTGTACTTTTTATTTAACATAATAATTTACACCCCAACAGTGTGAGATGTTTTTTTTGTCTGAGATAGGCATGAATTAAAATGATGTAAAATACAGATGTGTAACACAGATGTGCTCATGGGCTGTTCCAGATATCTTGGAGTCTGTGTGAGAGATGACAAGCTGTATCCAATATTAGAGGTGAGATTGTCACATGTGTACTTCCTGCTGGCATTTGACTGAGAACGTTTGAGTATTAGTAATACATACAAAATGGCGTTCATACATGAATATGATCATTTTTGGCCTCTATTGGAATGAATGTCAAGTCGATTTTGTTTTGCAGGTGTGTGTCTGCTGTTAGTTTCCCTATTTTATGTTCTGCCACTATAATCTGCCCTGTCTTGCTTAGTAAGGCATGTTACAACATAGCACTGCTAAACACCATCTCATATAATTTGTACCTTTTCTGCACGTTGGCGTTCACCGCTGCTAATATGAGTCACCATTGTTTTGTGTAAGTATGTGAATGGAGGCTGCCTTGGAGACCTGCTGGCCAGGAAGGATGTGTCTCTGTCCTGGAGAGAGAAGGTGGAGCTGGCCTGTGATATCTGCAGAGGAATGACGTACCTGCACTACAAGAATATCTACCACAGGGACCTCAACACCAGGGTACAGTATAGCAGTCTGACACCATGTCTTAGATCAGCCTTAAGGCCACCAGCATCCACTGAATGAGGTCAGGTATAGGTTTGCGTTGCGTGCAAAACAAAATGTGTAGGAGTGTGTCAAAAGGCATAACATAAGTTGGACTCTCCATTGACAGTATAGAATAACACTATCATGTTTTGCCCTTTATATTACTGAACTTAAACCACACACAGTCTGGACAGGAAACCTCAGCCAGGCCAGAGCAATATCATGTAATCACAGTTCTTGATGCTCAGTTTAAATATCACGTGCTTTGCCTTTAACATAAGTGGACTACTGTGCTATACTTAGTGCAGCTCTGGCAGGAATTTGATAAGAGTGCATGAACACATTTTGCTGTTTTATCTCAGCCATAAACTACTCCTGAGTTGTTAGAATAAAGACTTAACATCACCAGACTGTTTCCTGAGGCATGTGGCAAGTAAAGCAGCTTTGGATGTTGAGTAATGTGCCCGTATTACCACTAAGACTCAGGAAAAGCAGCATATGCAATACTGGGAGCCCCTACACGCAGCGACATGCATGCATGCACGTACACACACTGTTACACATCCCTCACTCACACGCATTGAGCCACTGAACTGAACCTTCCACACGATGCTAAGCTAGGTGGGGGGTTGCATTTTTCAATTCACACGTGTTGCATGTTCAGTTCACATGACAACTTCATGAAAGTATAGCCTTCTTTGAAGCGTAATTGCCTCTTTATTCACGCTCCTTTAGTTTGTTAAAAGCTTGTTTTTGCCAAGAGAGGGAGATTCCCGAGAGTATGCCTCGGATACCACTCACAGCAGTTTCGCTGTAGGGAGCTATTCCTGTCAATGTGAGGGTGAAGCCGCCGCCGTACCTCGTTTCTAACAGCTGTTTCATTTTATAGAGTGCTGCAAGAATGAGTCCTAAAACCAGGAAGTGAGTTAGCATTTTTTCACGTCCGGTTCCCTCGTCTCGAAGTGTATGGGTTTTTTGACTGGGTTTTTGGTTAGATGCCTGAAATAAGGTCTGTGGTTAACACAAGCTTAAGAGGTTTTCACGTTTTGTTCTACGACATAAAATAGTCAGTAAATACCCCACATAAATCAGTAAATACTCGCGAATTTTGAAGCTTTTACGTGTCTTAAAAAAGGCGGTTGCTAACAAGTGGCTAAATGAGACTACAGAGGTTGTCGGGGACGTTAAACGTCATCAAGCCGAACACTGACACTCATCTGCTCATTGAGACAGCAATATTCAGATGTACGACTTCTGTGTTGTGTCTTAAGGTGACTGATATGATACCGCAAACCTCAATGACTGTGTTTACTGGGTATGAGAACGTGGGAATGTTTTTTTTTAGTTCGTAGAACATTGCTTTAAAGATTGCTTGTCAGAACAGAGAAAAAACCTATCAATTAGTTCTCTAACATCTAGGGCAACACAAATACATTTTACTGTACATTTGTAAAATGTACAGTAGACATGTAAAGTGAATATTTGTACATGCTCACAAACACCTACGATGCACCGCCCACATCCCTCCTCTGCCCTCCGCCCTCCCTCATAAATCCATGATCCGTCATTACAGTCCTAAACAATTTGCCCTCCAGACCACATCAGTGTTGGGGTATTTAGCAGCGTGGTCGTTTTGAGCCTCCCACAGCTGTTATTACAGGCCGCTGTAAAAGGAACAACGCCCAGCTATAACTACAACCTCCTACAGGAACAGGAAGATGGAAAGATCCTTAGAACATTATATTCAACATAACATGTCACATGTAGAGGAACTAAATGCATTTTTACACCGACTTGTCTGAAGTAGTACCATCTTGACATAGGAAGTTCATTCATTACGTCAGAGCAGCAAAAACATTTTATTAACCAGGTTTTGAAAGACACACTGCGTCTGTAGACAGGAACTGAACTGGTTGGAACCATGCAGTGTGAACTCAAATTACCGGGGCAGCCCAGCATGGGTCCAGATCACCCCCTCTGTGTGTCACCGGCCAGTCACCCCAAGAGGTATGCTTGCAACCACTTCCTTTCAGTCAACACTGCTAGGCCCAGGCAAACAAATAACACATCACCTGGTCTGGGGCGCCACAGTGGGGGGGGAACTGACCACCCAGGGCCCCAAGCTGAGTGTCTGGACTAAAATGCCTTTTGTGGTCCTCAAGTGTATATTTGTAGATATCTTATACTTTTATTTATTTATTTTTTGGCTGTGTTTTTCCTGTGCTGACTAAAACAACATTTTGAAATCAAGATTTTGAACAGGGAACTGCTGGTTTAGCACTATCAGGGTACCAAATCCTATCATTTCAATTAGGAATGTGTCCAATAATTGATCAGTAAGTGAATGTGTGTGTGTGAGTTGTGGATGGGTAGACATAGATGTTTGTCATAGATGGAATAATGGTGGTGTGGGGATGAGAAAGTGGAGGAGAGTCACCAGAGTCACCTCCTGTGGAGAGGACCCATAACTCCTAGCTACACCCCTGCACCTGGTCACAGCTCAATAATTTAAAGAGAAGATCTCACACTAGATAATGTGTCCGACAGTAGAAACCGATGCCAGAGCCACAACTCTTTAACTCTTTATGGCCTCTGTGTGTGACAACTGCTTGGTTTTTACCTCCTGTACCTTTCAGTTAGTGGATGAAGTGATGTTTTATTGAGTTAAATTCAGTGTGTCTATCAATATGAAGAATAGAGTTTCTCCCTTCAGCCTCAGATACTCCACACACATCTGTGGTTTTACTCATCTTGGGAGAATGAAGTGTCATGCTGACCTCTTGTGTTGATTTCAAGGCATGACAACATAATTCAACACAACCATACAGTATATGTTGCTTGTTGTTTTCTCCAAAATATTTCTGTTGCAACTCAAAGAATCGTTGTCATTTGGTTGTTTGTATCTGTGTGTGTTTTCAGAACTGCCTGGTCAGAGTGACGTCGTGGGGCAGGGAGGCGGTGGTGACAGACTTTGGCCTCTCTAAGGAGGTGGCGGTGGAGCTTTCCGACAGAAAGATGTCTCTAGTGGGATCAGCCTACTGGATGGCCCCTGAGATGATGCGAGGGGAAGCCTACGACCGCAAGGTACGACTATGGGTCACCATCGCTGGTGCCATTTTGCATCCCCAGTTGAATTTAAACTGTTTAATTCTGTAAATTCTCACTGGGATGCAACTGCAAAATGGACACAAATGAGGGGTGGAAACAAAACAGGGCAGTGCAACTACACCCAAGACCATAATGCTGGGAGCTCAAAGTGGTCAGTTCAGCAAATTGTGCCTCCCACCCCTACATGGCATTGTCAATATTAGTTTTTAGTAATGGAGGCCAGTAAGTCTTGCACTTGAGCTCATAAGTGGAAAGGAAACGACTTCAGAATTTAAGAGTAATACTACTTTCCATTTAAGTCTGTACTTACTCCTACATTTAGACATGATAGTGAGCACAATACTAGTAAACATTTAGCCTTTACAGTAAAACATTCTAAACTTTGCATCCCATTACTATTATTGTAGTTTTATCAATATGAGCTGGAACCATGAGTTGATCATTTTTCTGTAAAATCATTTGCCAGAACCATCTGTTTTAGTTTATGGAAGAAGGTAGGTAGGTAATCTAGGTAATCTTGAAGTAACTAGGTATATTTGTATCTACTCTTTTACTTGAGTAAAAGTCATTTTTTCAGTACTCATACTCAGACTGGAGTAAAACGTAACTGAAGTAGTAATTAATCATCTGATAATTGTATTCCCTGGACTGTAGAACGTTCTCAGTGTAATAGTGGTCAACAGTATATCATTTGACTGGTTTACCCTCCAGGTGGATGTCTTTTCCTTTGGGATTGTTCTGTGTGAGATTCTGGGCCGCATCTCAGCAGATCCTGACATCCTACCCAGAACGCAGGTAAAGGCAACCATTAATCTCTCCTGACAGATGCTGGCGTTACAGCAACATCAGTCAGCAGGCCAGCATTAAAGTCGCTGAGGCAGAAAAATAACTGCAAAGGAAGGAAAGCAGTCTGTGCAGTCTTAATGAAGATACAGTGCCTATAAAAAGTATTCAACCCCTTGATGCCTTTGTGTGCTTTGTGTTACAAATGAGCCCAGTTCACATTTATTTGTGATTTGGGCTGTATCTTGTCACAGGCAAACAGCTTTCATAACATTATTTATTTTTTCATCTTTAGGTATTAGTAACATTTTGACTACATTTTCTCAGCTTAAGAATACTGGAGCACAGTGGGAAATAACTGTCAATCATGGATGGCATTTCAATGTAGTTCCCGTGGTTTAAAAAAACAAATTACCTTCAATTGAATTCTGCACCAAATCAGTCCATTTGATTGGTTCATGATTATAAACCTGTATCATTTCATTCAATGTGCCCATTCAGTAAACATAGTTTGTTGTTGTATGGTTTGATTGAACCATTTTATGTGAAAAAGTACAAAGACTGTAGGGTGAAAATTACAACCATTCTTTAGATTTTATCATTTTCTGTGGAAAGATTGCAGTAATTTTGCAAAATAATTATCACAAATATTGCGTGGATTGCTTGAATTTCCATTAGTTATTGCAATTGCAAATTTCTGTCTTGAATTTCCATTCCACTTTGATAGAAGAGTATACTTTCCATGTATTTTAGACCAGAAACCCCAATTAAAGGTGTTCTGAGTAGCTCTTCTGCTCATCTCATTCTGTGGCACAAGAAAAAGTCAAGGGGAGTGAATACTTTTAATACATAGTACTGTCAGGCTTTAGCTGCTGATATCTCCTTTTTTTTAATCATGAGAGAAAACTTTAGTCACATTTTGTTCTGTGGAGTCACCTCTCCAAGGACCCTTTATGAATTAGTTATCTCTCCTATGAAACAAACTTTTGAGACTCTTTATGGCTGAGGAAATTATGCAACACACTTTCCAGTTAATTTAATTTCCATACTTCTGCAACTGGAAGACATTCACCGTATGAGATGATGCATAATGTGACGGTGAGCCAGCCTGGGAGTTGATAGGAACACGGCTATTACTTCTTTTGTCTCTACATTTCTATGTAGACCGCCGGTGGTGTAGTCTTTTATTCCACTCCCAACCAACAACACGCACGCACAGACTCACATATGACACACATCAGGGACAATGAGGGTTTGAATTTGACCATTTAGGTTTCAGCGAAATTAATTTCTGACATTGTCGTTAGAACAGCGGAGAACGTGTCAGCTGAAGTACGACGTTCTGCCTCTGACTTTCTATGATGTTGTGACACCAAAGTAGCTGTTAGCAGAGTATCTTGATGTCACAAATGTCCCTACAATGTCAGGTAAACTGAATGAAACACTGCAAGATACAGGGTTTGTAGATGACATACCGGGCAGATTTCTTCACACATTGGCCAACAAGACAGTCTGAAAACCACTGCTGTAGCCAGTCACATGCTAGCTTCTCACCCACTCTATCAAGACGTTACATTCTCAAACCTTTAAAGTCTAAAATATAGTTTGTTTCTTTCTTAGGACTACGGACTGGATGTGAAGGCCTTCAGTGAGATAGTTCAAGGTTGTCCGCGACACCTTGTCAAGCTCCCTGCTAAATGTTGCCTGGTGAGTAGAAGGAACTGGGAGAAGTGTGAGAGAGTGAGAGAGAAGGAAGGAGGAAGCTGCAATTTTATGAAATTAGATATTTAAGTAGTTCTATGTTTTATTTTGAAGTGTGTGTGCATGGCAGTTTCATTACAGCAACATTATGTTTGCCATATGGAAACCTTTGTTTGTAAAGAACTGGCATAAGTTATGAGCTGGTAAGTGTGAGAAAGTGTGGGCGGAAAAGATGGAAAAGCTTCACTTCATGTCAGCATTTTTTGGGGCATCATATGGTGTTTTATTTTAACACCATAGTTAGCTAATACGCTCCTCACGAAAGGCTTCAATCTTCAATGTACATAGCAGCTTTGTAAACCTAACCCTAAAATCAGTTACTATACACTGCTCCTCTACTAGTATTGAAGCTCAGTCACGATGCGGTGGCTTACCTGTGCGTCTTGCGTTTCAGATGGATTCGTTCCGGAGACCATCGTTCGCTGAGCTGCTGGATGAGCTGGAAGACATCGCCCAAACCCTGGCGACCCCTGACTCTGACTCCTCCGACTCTGACTCCTCCCCCTCCAGCCGTCATCCTTCGCCACCGTGAACACGCACAACAACGACGAAAGGAAGGAAGACAGCCACCTAACGGCTCAGAGGGAAACTTCTTTCACCTCAGACCTGTTCTCCAGGGCGTATCCACGGGTCAGACTGCAGCTCTTACCACTGTATATTCTTGTGTGTTTTTGAGACGAGAACTTGTGATGACAGGAAGTTCAGCGGAGTTCAGCAGTATATTTTCCGCGCTCTGTAATCTCAGTTCATGTGTGGGACTCATTAAAAATGAAACCAGATGCGACTGTAGACATCAGAACTTGCAACCAAACCCCATTAGGAGCTCTCCAGTTAGCTCCCAAGCTGTTTCTGCTTTTGCCTGCCTTTAATTGTGTTTCTTTTTAAGTTGAAACCAAGATTTGCAGAACTGTAAATATTGAATGAGGATTGTAATTGTAGAAATATATATATATATATATTTTTTTTTTTGTGTTATTTCCACAGTTTGTTTCTCATTTAACATCTTTTATGTGGTGGTTGCCTTCCAGCAGCAGGTTTGTTTTTCATTGATGCCTTTTTCATATTTGGCACAGATGTGACCTTTTCATATCTTTCTATGCAGAATGTTTTTTGTGTATTGATGGTAATGGCAACATCAACTCTGTTACTTGGTGTAGAGTGACAAATATTCAGAGTAAAGGTAGCAGGATGAGGAAAGTCACCATAGCAGTGACATAGAGGGTTGCTGCTGCTGGACTGCATTGGGATTCTCTGAAGGGACAGATTTCACTTGAGCTGACGGTTGTTTAGTTGAAATATTTATGAAATGGAGTAAGTGTGTTACTGGGTGGGTGAGGACCAAACTATGCACTTTATATCACTTTCTCTCTCTGTCTCTCAACTCTCTCGCTCTTCCTCTCACACACCCACTCTCTTTCCTTCACTCGCAATTTTCTCTTTATTTTATTTTATTTTATTTTATTTTATTTTATTTTTATTTTTATTTTTATTTTTATTTTTATTTTATTTTATTTTATTTTATTTTATTAATGTTGAGAAATAAGGTTGTTCTCTCTTTCTGTCTCTCAGGATGTAAATATATAATGCTTGATTCCACTAAGGATGCTAACCTCAAGAAGAATTGTTGGTTTAATATGTGAAATACCTTCATCACCTTCATCATCAAGTAACTGTTTATAATAATAAAGTTATAATCTGTTCATAATATGTTTATATTTTTAAGACTGTTGAAAATGAGCTATTGTCAACTAGACTGTTGTTTACTTGTGAGACATTATTTTAGATTTGTATGAAAGCTTTTATTGAAGCCTTTTGTTTTTAATAAAATGGGCATACAAGATGAAACTCGTTTTATTTTTCAGCCGTACCCACAGCCCAATAGTATTATCATGACATTATGTTACTCGTCATGTTTAGCAATATGAGGTTTACTTTCACTGGCTACGTTTACATGCACACAGTAGTACAGATATTGGCTCATATCATGATTAAGATCTTATTCGGGAGGAAAAGTAAAACCCAGAGTAGTGCAAAAATTAGTAATAAGGAAAGTAATATTATTACTTTTGAAATGAGTAACGTGTAAAGAAGAATATATTACATTTTTTGAGTAACAAGCTCAACACTGTTCGGGATACGTTGTTTAAATGCACCTTTAATAACCCACTCTTGAATGTTGCTCAATAAGCAGAATTTCTGGTTTGGCTAACAAAGTAAGATAGTTACTAATGAATGATGCTAAATCTTGATTTATATTTTTGGCTGCATAATATGATGATATTACATTACATTACATTACATTACAGTCATTTAGCAGACGCTTTTATCCAAAGCGACTTACAATAAGTGCATTCAACATAGGTAGGCAAGAAAACTACTAGTCACCAGAAATCGTAAGTGCATTTCCTTCCTAAACAAGCAACTAAGAGCATAACTAGTGTTAAGGTAAGAGTGCAATAAGTTAGCAACCTACTATATCTTAAACAAATGAGACAAATGAGACAAATAAGAGAATCAAATAACAAGAGCTAAGACAAATAAGTGAACCAAATAAGCAAGAGCTAAGACAAATAAGTGTATCAAATGAACAAGAGCCAATAAACAAGAGCTCAGACACATAATTGACGACAAATAGGCAAGGCTAAGAGGAAGAGTCAGGGTAGTGTTTCCTGAAGAGGTGGGTTTTCAGCCTGCGGCGAAAGATGGGCAGCGACTCAGCTGTCCTGACATCAGTGGGGAGTTCATTCCACCACTGCGGGGCCAGGACAGAGAAGAGCCGTGACCGTGTAGATCGGCCGCAGGGCCCTCTGAGCGACGGGACAACCAGTCGCCTCGAGGCAGCAGAGCGAAGTGGTCGGGCGGGGGTGTAAGGCTTGACCATAGCCTGGAGGTAAGAAGGAGCTGTTCCTTTCACTGCCCTATAGGCTAGCACCAGGGTCTTGAACTGGATGCGAGCCGCTACAGGGAGCCAGTGTAGGGAGCCAGTGTAGAGAACAGTGTAGAGTCCACAGAAACCCGATCGGTCACATTGGTCACGACAACAGGTCAAAACAAAACCTTCATCAGACGGCGGTCTGCGGTTGAAAGCCGGTATCTGGGGGAACTTGACATGACAACGTTTGGGAAACCGTGCGCTTCTCTGTCTGAACTCCATGAATTGTAGGGTGACTCCAGGCCTCCTCTTGAATCCTGGGGCGCCATAGTGGGGGGGAACAGGGGGAACTGACCACCCAGGAAAAGTGGAGGGGGGGCCCAGAGTCGCCTCCTGTGGATAGGACCCATAATTCCTAGCTACGCCCCTGCTTGCATTTCACCAGGAATGGTACACTGTGCCACTTCCTCCATCGCCAAGCACCAATGACCTTGGTGGTGCTGAGGTGCAATATATTATTGTGGCAAATGGCTGTACATTCCCTACAATAGACAATAGAAAAAAAACCAATAGAATTCATTGTCAGTGAATATGGAAATGGCATATTGAGGCGGTAAACAGCTATTGTCTGCCACTGCTGTAATTGCCTCCATAGGTGTGGTAAAGTGGCAGCTGAGGGTCACTCCTGGTTTAGTATTCTTGTGAGGGCTCCCTGCCTCTCCCCTACACCGGTCGACGCGGCATTAGCATTCGGCGCATGGCCCAGTAGAGCCTCGCCAACTGCCTGCCTGCCTTTTTTTTTTTTTATTTAATTGAGGGAGCCCGGAGGAAGAGAATTTACAGCTCCGTCAACGGCGTGCACAAAAGACCGATGGCAGTTGACAGACGCAGGGCGGAGTGGGCCATGTACAGTCGAGGCAATGTGGTGGTTGGCGGCTTGTTAATTGATGAACACAGATCAGAAACCCATTTGCAGAAGCCAGGGAGAGAGAGATGCAGTTACTAGCGATGGTAGTAAACCCGGAGAGCTAAGAGCAATGTCATTAGAAGGACACATCAAGTGTGTATATGGACCGGAAAGCCCAGAGGTACGAGCAGAGGGAAGGCCCGGGGAAAGATGCTAAACATGGAGGGAACAACAAAGGTCAAAAGGGTTTGGTCTTGGATGTCGTCCTTGCCGAGTGCAAGTTTGCAAATCAAAATTTTTTAAAAAGATAGAAAAAAAGAAAAGGTTTCTATGATTGAGATCAGTGGAACAATTTAAATTGCTTTTTGAACACTGATTCTGAAATTTGGTGGAAGAACTATTTACAAAGTTTGAAGTAAATGAGGAACAGCAGGAAGCCCAAACCTATATTAGTGCAAGAAAAGTGCAAAAACAAAATAATACTACAAGCTGGAATGCAAATGGAGCTAGAGAGGAACAGCAACACACATTCCACATCAAGCCTCGAACATCAAAACAAAATCAAACTGCCAGCTTTGAAATCCAGTGACCTTATTGATTAAGTCTCAGGGGCTGAAGCGTATCAGGCTCACCTCAAAACAATGTGATGTTTTCCACATAAGTTAGAGTGCAAATGCAGTTGAGAGGTCATTTCAGCTCTTGAACTGCGGCCGTTATACCCCCTGCTGGGGGCACATAAGGGACCCTAAAAAGCCCCACATCAGCAAAAGGGAAGTGCTGATTGTAAGAAGAATTGAGCCTTCGCTTCTTAGCACGGTTAATTGTTTACCTACCGGAGGCTGCCAGAATCGAGACGAGAAAATCAAGACGAAAAATACAAAAAAAGGGCTTGCTCAGCATCCTGAGAACTGCATACTCGGACATACTTTTTTTTTTTTACTGTACATACTTACTGACATACTTTTTTTTACCCCATGGTACCTTTTTCTTCTCTTAGCCTCGTTTTCCCTCCTCTCCATGTTTTCTCTCTCTACCCTTTCTGTAGTTTTCTCATCTGCAGCAATGGGAAGGAGAGTAAAATAACTTTTCAATTAGCAGAGCAGCGATAGTAAAGATGAAATTAGTCCCTGTGCTAAACCGGTGAAAGATTCAAAAAGTATCTGAATTATTCAAAAAAAACATCTTCAAGAAGAACTCGTCATAAAAATGTCACGTCGATTTTGCAGAAGGACTCTGACCAAGCAGCTCCTGAACAGAAGCTCCAGTGAAATTGAGCAGCAGGTATTTTATAACACCGTATATTATTGAGTCCAATCCTCCTTAAGTGCTCCGCAATGTAAGAGAACAATCTCTCTGTCAGACCGAGTTTGAAGTATAAAAGTGCTTCTGTCTTGCTTCTGCTGATCCGACAAAGAGATGTACACCTACGCAAAGTCACAAAAGCCTACACACACACACACACACACACACACACACACAGTTTCAACATCCCTCCCTACTGAATATCAAGTTTGGCTGAATCTGAGGTTGATTTTAAGACACTAATACACATTTGACAGTAACTTTTTAACTATTTTTGTTAGTCCAGTCGATGTAGCGGGAGCACATACCTTACAAAAAGTTTCCACCCTTGATTTGTACTTTACCTCTGCATGACCAGACATAACCTATCACTGCCTAAATCAAATGAAACTACTCCAGTTGAGGTGAGGATATGATGCTCAAGTCTTTCATTTCCCTTACCACCTGTCCTGTTTCTCCAAAGTGTTCCTGCAATATCATTATCTTTGTCCACTGGTTTATGGAACTGAGATGATCTTTAACCCTGAAATGCTTCTGGACAGCCAGGCCGAGGCATTTAGAAATATTTACTTGGATATCATCTTGATCCAAGAATTATTTTTCAAATTCTTTCGCTTTTACACGTTTGCTTGATTAAAATGACTAAAGCTGTTACTGTTACTATTCGTTACTATACTATAGGAGGTTCACATGAAAAGCACATTTTCAATACCCGGCATTATAAACCTGAATTCATCGTGACTACTTAAGGCTTTTTTTCATTTTTGCAATGCATTGTGGTTTGACAATGTATGATTTTTATAATAATATAGCTGAGCTTGTGCACCTCACACAATGTCTGCAAGTCAATTCAGGAGCTGATGTGGTGCTGGGAAGGTTTTAATGTCACATCTAAGGTTTTAAACTAATTTCTATCAGTATATTTCCAAGATATGAAATTTGATCATAAGACCTTTCTGTAAATGAGCCCCCCCAGCTACACTTCACCATGTGCAGGCCTTTGTCTGCTCCTGGCTGTATACTCAGGAGAAAGGTCTGTTCCCTTCACTGGCTTTCACCGTGCATTGATTTCTTGAAAGGCAGAATTCAGCTCCACATTTCGTCCCTAAGCCCACATTGAATGGCCAACTTTTATAAATAAACTTGACATTTCTCGGCTGCCAAGCTTGATGACCGTCCACACATCTGTACAATCCTTTAAAATCAGAATCTCTCTATTTATCCTCCTGGACAAACGTGACAGATAACGTCTTCATCAGGGTAACATCCTCACTAGAGTATGTGGTAATTCCCTTTTATTGTAACATGCTTTATGGCAAGACTATGAACAATGACAGAAAAGATGAGAGACAGAGGTGATCATAGCAGCAGAGGTTGTCACATGGTGTTGAACCACAACATCTTAGAGTCTTAGACTGGTGATCCATGGGTTATCCCTGTGATCTTTGTTTCCACTGCAGTAATCCCTCTTCAATCCCTGCTCCTGCTAAGTGTTCTTGTCGGCTCTGCATTGTGTAACATGTGATGAACAGTTTGAGGGGAGGTAAAATGGGATGACATCCCTTTTGTTAGCACATATAATTAAAGGCTCTTTACATTGTAAGCATAGTGTAGGAAAATGACCCAATCACCATCATTATATATGTCACAGCTATCTATTAGAGTTACACAACTAGAGAACAATATTACACAATGCAATGTAACTTTTTAAGTCCTGAGTGAGGCAGAGAGGCATGCGTAGTGCAGGCAGGCGTTACATTGGAGGAGAAAATCCTGAAAGTATTTTTCCAGCACGAAATAATAAAATAACAATTTTATGTCTCTTGTGTGACACAAATGCAGTCGCTGCTGGACAGAATTTATCCCCGGTACCACATTCATCAACATAACACCAGACACAGCCTCTGCATGTGCTCTGCAGTTTCTGAGGAGGTGCATTGCAGTGAGTCCTCTTTGACCTTGAGAACACCAGAAGGACAGCTTGGGGGAAAATGACGGCTGTGATCCTGCTGCTGCCTATCTTCCCCAGGGCGGGTTGGCTTGTTTATCGGCCCGATGCTCCAACGCTCACTACCATGAACTGCTGACGAAGACTGCCACCTCTGAAGAGAAGGGGACAGGCTTAAGGTATGAGCCTGTCTGTCTGAAATATCTTACTGTAACATCTGTGCAGATACATGTGATGCAGTGATGAAGCGATTTTTTTTCCCTTCCCCATCCCCCCCTCTCTTTCTCTCACAATGACTCTCTTTTCTTTCTTCTTTCTGTCCGTCTCACTCTTTCACACACACACATGTTCACGTGCACACACACATGTTCATGCATTCTCGTTCACATTCTCTCACAGTGTCTTTATTATAGACAAGAGAAGAGAGACAAAAGGAGAGGGAGATTTACAAGGGGAAATGTAGGTGGTGGGATGGGGGCGGGGGGGGGGGGGGGGGGGGGGGACTTTTAAGCCTTGAGACAATCGAGGCATGGATTGTGCTAAATTGCATGCAGCTGAATATTACTATAGTGTTCATAATGTTTTGCAAACTCTGTTTTGCACATCAAACCTCTGCTGACTAGATCGGGAGAGAGAAAGGGGAGTGCATGAAAGGCAGCAGGGTGCATGGAGATTAGGTAGAGACGCATTCCTGGGACGGGGAGATAAGCAACCTGAAAACAGCGATGCTCAATAAAAGCTCCATCACTAGAAGGCCTTATCTGCATTTGTCTGCAGTAAGCTGCAGAAAAACAACACACGTCTTCTCAGAGTATAACCTGTTTTTGTCCACCTGTCTGTCTCTGAGCTTCCAGTTGTTCTCTGCTATTGAGGTGGAACAGAGTGTAAGTGTCACGTGGATGAAACGATAGCCCAGTGCACTGTTTCTTATTGTTTTACTGTTTCTATTTCAAAGCCACTGTTCAGCTCATTGTAGGTCTTGTTTCTTTCCTTTTCATTTCAGTGTAGTGTCTTCTATCCATCTGTTTCCATTCCTGTCAGTGTACACCATATAGACCACTTGGTACAATGCTCACAGACCGCAAACGTTCAGTCAGTTGTGGGATAGGAGCAGTGGAAAATCCGAGCAGCCTTCAGCATTATCTTGATGGTTGATCAAGCTCAAATTGTGGATACAGACAGATACAGACAGTTCTCTATTTAGACAGAAACTTTTTACTGGAAAATATGCTTTTATTAGAAACTGAGTTTATATACGGTACAGTGTTCTCATACTGTTTCCCCCACTTCAACACAGTTTATGCCCTTAGCCAACAGTTACTACCAACGGAGATTTAATTAACTCATTTTTATTGTTTGTAACGACACAAACCTACCTACCTATACAACGACAAATCAGTGGAGTGCTTGAAAAAAAACAACCCAAAACAATTATCACACTGCACACACTCCCTCATCCGTATGTCTCTGATGGCTCATAGTTTATCAACAGCGTGTGGATATTTTCCTGCAGTCAAAGAAAAACAAGCCTGAAGACGATGAAAAGAAAAGTATGTACATCTCATAATAAAGCCCCTCCGTCAAACCATACAGTTCGACCAAGACTATTAAATACACAGATCATAACATTTTCTTGTCTCGCCTTCCTGTGGAAATACAATCCACTAAAAAATAACATTTAATGGTTGTCTTTCCAAACCCTGATGGTTCTGATCATTAGTTAACACACATGTAGGGGTTTGGACCCCAGAACCTTGTGCATCCTAAGACACATCGTTTGTCATAGTTACACTCAAATGAACTTCACAACAGTTATACAAGCCAGGTGGAAACCAGGCGGGGCCTGATCAGTTTCATCTCCAGTGATCTAGTACAGAGAGAAGTGATGAACCAAGAGTTATGTCCCTCTATTCGTCGGGATAACTGGGAAGGAGAAAGTCATTATAGAGACAGATGAACTGAAAAATAATCTTTTTTTTCTTTAAGTACCTATAAAACTAAGTTTCTGCCACAATGGTTCAAGAGTTTCAAACAGGAGACATCATTATAGAGTGGCTTTGCCCTTCATGCTGTTTTACACAAACGTTTTCATCAAACAAAAGGTCAGACTCAGAGCTACAATTCCTGCTGTACTTTAAACTCACTGTGTGCTCTTTTCCACTGGATTAATTGATGGAGGAGAATCATCTCCAACAGAGAAATACACGTTGCCCTTCAAAATGTTTTTCATTTAGGATTTTCCAGAAATGTCAAAAAAAAGCCGAAAAGGTGAAAAAGACACGGATTGACCGAGACAAAAAGACACGTCAGCATCTTTAATTAGTTTTCCTGTGAAATGCTTTTTTGGTGAAGAAGAGGATGAGCGGGAAGAAGAAGAAGAAGGAGAAGGAGAAGGAGAAGAAGAAGAAGAAGAAGAAGAAGAAGAAGAAGAAGAAGAAGGAGAAGGAGAAGAAGAAGAAAGTTGGTCTCTCCTGAGTCATGCTCATCACATCAGGGTTTGGGTCAATTCACTTTAAACCCAATTAAGTAAAATGTATTTGAAAGTACAATTCCCTTACTACTGACGGAGCATTCATTGCCAGACATGTTCATAGACCTGATATGAAAATCTTTTCTATAGCAAAAAATGTACAATTTCCTATTTCAAAGAAAAACACTTGGAATTGACCCCATTACTGTTTCTGACCCGAAAATGATGTTAGGGTAAGGTTCAGAAAAATAATCCATTGGACTGACAGCTTTGCAGTGCAATACGTTTGGGGAGAATCGGCTTAATATGCCAACACAGCAGGTTATACAACTGTTGAGTTGTACAGCTGCAGTGAAAACAGCTACAGTGTGACTCAGACTCAGTAGCTGTCTGTGCCAGACAAACTGTTGGCCAGTAGGCGAGGGCGAGGGCACACAGACAACTGGAGCACAGCTGTATTACTGCCTCCACTGCTACAGGATGCAACACAGAGGGCTCAGAGTGGCTGACCTCAACCACAAACAATATTCACACAGCCACACAAAAAGATGAGCAATGGAAAAGCATTGATCTTATACAGACATAGAATACCTTGGCTTGAAGAGCATATGCTCAGTGTGTGTGTGTCTGTGTGTGTGTGTGTGTGTGTGTGTGTGTTTATGTGTGCGCACACGTGATTGCTGTTCTGCAGTAAACTCAGCAGCTACTCTTTTAATCTCCAGATGACCATCCTTGAGCTGTTTGAGACAGGTACACTCAAGTAGTGTAAAGGTCTCAGAGACACACACACACACACACACACACACACACACACACCCTCTCAGTGCATAATTCTGGCCCATAACTAGACACCTGGACGGGGCAGCAGATGGCTCTGCTTAATAGCTTAAACTCCTGGCAGATCAGTTGAATTCATAGAGCTCCTATTTCTGCGGCTGGATGGCAGCCCAGTGGAGTGAGAGGTGAGAGGCCAGGAGTGTCTGGCAGATCGCAGGAGCCAAGACTGGTAACGGGGGCCAGCTAAGTGGCCCCACCTCTGAAGCAGAGAGCGGGAGGGATCAGCAGGGGAACTGTAACGGTACAGGGGCTGGGGCTGTTGGCTATTACATCCGTCTTGACATTGTGAGTCATGATAGAGAGAGAGAGAGAGAGAGAGAGAGAGAGAGAGAGGTGATAAACAGTTGTTGAACTTAACAGAAGACCACAACTATTACACACCTGCATGTACTATATGCAAGAATAGCAGAGACACACACACACACACACACACTATCAGCATTCTACACATTTTCCTTATTTTTATTTTTTTTAACCAAAACGTGAAGCTCAACTCGTCAAATCGAAGATGGAGTCCGAAGATGGAGAGATGATACATTCATCCCAAGCGATGGCGATGAAGATTACAATATCTGATAGAAGAGACCCGATAAAACAGATTGATTACTTCATGGCTAAAACCTGAGTTATTCAAAAGTATTTCCATATGAAACTGCACAACAACACACATCAAAAATAAATGATGCATGGTTATTCTCTTCTGGAGCGTTACCGGCATGACTAAAGCTATGCTATATACTCATGTGATATATACGTATACATCTAGACACGGATTTATATCGATGCATATCTCCTGGGTCTGACATCCTCCGAGAGGTCCAGTCGAAAACATAGAGCGACATTATGACGGCATGAGGTTTCTGAAGCACACCGGCCTCAAAAACGATGTCCTTGCAACGGAGACGTGACAAAAAATAGTTTTTTTTTTTTTTCTTTTTACATTATTTCATTCTCCTTTTGCTTCCAAGCTCAAGAGGCAGAGAGAGTTAGTTTAATAATGTTTATAAACCCTTTCTCTCTGCTATCGTGTCTTCCTTTACTTTTTGACCTTTGACCCTTGCACTGGAAATGAGGAGGAGTAGAAATAAATAATGTGGGAGGCACAGCATGATATAATTTGCTGTCAGCTCCCTTGTTGTCCTTCTCCTTCTCTACTCTATCCATCCCACGCTCTTCCTTCTCGTCCTCCTATCCCCCATCCTCCTCTCCTAGTCCTCTCCGGGATGAAAGCAGGTATGATTGGTCTTTACATTGGGGGGGGGGATTGGTTGAGCAGTACAGCTGAGCAATGTTCATTCGATCAGGTTGAGGAGGCTCCGTAGGGCTGTGCTGCACCGCTAGCCCGACTCCCCGTCACAACAGGTCCTCATAGTCCAAGAGTTTGGAGTGCTGGCGCGTCTTCCAAAGTCGGTAGAGGCGGAAGTCGAAGTACATCTCAATCATTTCTTTGCCTGAGTTCATGAATGAGAGAGGAAAGGTTTGAATCATGAATCAAAATCACTTCATTCGCCACTGGTGTGCAGGCGTGTCAACAACTTGCTTACCCAGCATGCATTTGACGGACGGCGACATGCAGCTGAGTTCAAGGTAAACCAGCTCAAAATATTCACAACATGATGATTATTGCATGGTAAGAATCCTGATTAAAACAGCTGGAAACTGTTTTGAACTGATATCACAAAGATGTTCAGTTCCCGATTTCACTAACTGATGCAGGTAGCAGCTCCGGACGTCGTCTCAACCTCGTCCTATCAACAACTACTCAAAATATTTGCTGGGTAGTGGAGAGGAAATTCAGATCTTATAGTTCTACTGGTTCTCTACGTTGATGAATATACTCATGACATGTACTATTCAGAGCTTAAAGCTTTATTGCGTGCAGCACGGAGACAAATACAGACATCAAGAGCTATTGCTATTCTCTAATAACATAAAGTGTAAATCCCTCTTTTATACTAGGACACTAACAAGTCTTCACGTGTTCTTGGCAGGGTCTCACCCCCTAACGGCCACAAGATGTCTACCACTTTCCTCTTTTACACTTCCCCTTACAGAGGTTTTCCACAGAATAGAGCGTGGTCCCAGCGGCCACGTCTATGACTACTTATACTTTACTGGTTGTAATCTTTCTTTAGTATAAAGTAATTGGAAGACACTATCCATTAAAGCAAGCATCCAAGCATACATTCAGCATGGCATGCAGTGTGGTTGCAGCAGAAGACGCATGGTGAATGCCCAGCAAAGCATCACCATGCATGTACTTTGAGGTATACTGAATAGCAGAAGATCCATACAATAAGATACGAGTATTACTGACTCATTCTGAAAGTAGCGTGCAAGGACTTGTGCAGACATTGAGGGATTGTGAAAATAATGCGTGAGTAATAACACATTGCATTTTCAACAGTAACAGTAGTGGGTTTACAGACAGGTTGGGGTTGTGAAGAGGACTCCACTGTGTGGGTGTGCAGGGAGTCTTAGCAGGGTTGGTTGAGTAGGGTGAGTGCTCTTGAGAAGAAGCTGTTGAGTCGAGGGGGGTCATAAGGGACAGATACTGTCACCCTGAGGAATGTTTTCTCTACAGATGGTTGCTTGAGTGTGCAGGATTGGCGGAAATGCTTCCTGCCCATTTATTTGCCCTGGTGTCTCACTCAGGAGGAGGAGGAGCAGAACCATTGAGCTTCTTCAGTAGCAACAAGAGGAACATCATCTGTCTTGATTAAGTAGGAGATTTGAGATTTGGTTTCATTTGAGGCGGGTAGCAGGTGGGTTGAAAAGCCTGGGTCCATCAAGCCCTGCAGCTTTTGTGATGCTTTGCTGTCAAAGAAGGTTTTCTCTTCTGTTGTGGGTGTGGAAAAGGGGGCGGTAACTGGAGTCGGAACAGTACTGAAGTCATTGCCTGGCATGTAACACCCAAATAAGAAAAGATGTGCACGTGTGCTTCAATAAGTGGACATATGGATTTGTCTGCGTCACGTATCACGTCACGTATGCATGTTTGCATGCTTTTTGCGTGTGTGTGTGTGTGTGTGTTTTTATCTGTGTGTTTATTTCGACCCACCCTGTGCAGACAGCTCCAGTGGCGACTCGAACTCGACAGAATAAGGCCTCATCAGATTCTTCAGTTTCTGGAACAGCTGTTGGACCGAGATAAGAACACACACACCAATTAATCCTACTGCACACGACACACACACACACACACACACACACACACACGACACACACACACACACACACACACACAGAATGAGGCCTATTCCTGCCACTGAGAGATTCATATTCTGGCCAGGTAACAAACTGGACAGAAATTAGATGAGAGGACGAGGTTTGCAAAGTCATTCAGTTTGCAGGCTCCTCTTCCTCTTCCTCTTCCTCTTCCTCTTCCTCTTCCTCCCCCCTCTCAGTCTTTTCACAGTACATTAGCTTCTCACAGATTCACAGGAGGAGGATCCCAACCCTTTCACATCCTGCCGCAAGAGTCCCGAGCTCAGGAAATGAAAAAAGAAAACCATGAGCTGAATGAATGAAGAATGAGCTGGGCACGCTAGCTGACAGCTCACATTTGTAGGACTGTGAGCTTTTTTCTTTTATTGCAAGTGTAATTTATGTGTTTTTTTCCAGGGATCAGTAACGGCTTTTCACCTTGTTCTCTGCCAATTCACTTGGTTTTGTCACTGATCTTCTCCATTACAATAGTTGTAATTTTGGATATGTCGTACAGGCACTAAAATCAACAGGCAGAACTCTAAGAAACACAGTAAATGCTCAGTTCTTAGTATGTGAGTCCATCGTGTCACATACACATAGCTGTAAAATAGAGGACCGATTGGTTTCTCAATATGTGGTAAAATGCTTCCCTTTACCATGATACCAAGCTACACGGGTTATAAAGTTGTCTGGTGTGTAGTATGGTGGTATGTTCTGTGAGTGATATTATTATATTATATTTCACATTCTTCAGCATGAACACCTCCTATCAGCTCTTCAGCAGCGAACAATATCTGTAGTCATGTCACTTGCTTTTATTTTGAAAATTCATCATTAACGACAGTAATGTGATCCAGAACATATTATTTATTATCCACTGTAATTTTCAAAAAACTATTTAAACTGTTTGCAGTTATTTATAATTGATTGTTTGTGCAGGCTAATGACTGTTACGTTGAAGCTTTATTTTTATTTGCTTTATGCTGCCTGGAGTGCAAAATGTGGAGCAGGGGTTTGGGGACAAAGTTTGAGGACAAATTTGCACTGACCCAGAGTGACTAGTACTAGCAATAGACTGGCAGCTTGTAAAAATTGTATCCCTCCAACTGGTTTCATTGACCTAGACAAGATAAATCATTGAAAAATTCATTCAGTGCAACGTCTGCACACCAGTAGCCTTTGCTAACCATGTGAAGTGTATGTATGCACGTCTTTAAATTTAAGTGCAAGAAAAATGAAAAATGCAAATGTAAATGTCAACTCGGCATCTTGGGATCATCAAACCGGCCAAAAAAACACATTTTAAAATCTGAGAAACTGATTAGTCTCATGGGTTTTAAAGAGCAAAGCGACCGGTTTTAAGTCCTGGAAAGATGAGTTTTTGAATTCAATGTTTCTCCAGGACACCACTGGCATGTGTATATTTGACTTTAGGGGTGTATGATATCTTTGAACCACACTGTCAGTCAACCACAGAGAGCTCCGCTTTATGTACCAAGCACTTTGGCAGACAGGATTGGAACAGACACAGTTAGGTCAGACATGCCCCTCTGGGTGTTAGTGTGTTTGTGTGTGTTTGTGTGTGTGTGTGTGTTTGTGTGTGTGGGTGGGTCGTAAGTGAAAAAAGGTGTAGCATCATATCCCCTGTTACAGCCACTTGGCCTCTGTGCACCTCTGCTATATCGAGAAACATTACTCAGAATGAGATAATACACAGATAGGAAATAGGAGAGAGAGAGAGAGAGAGAGAGAGAGAGAGAGAGAGAGATTTAGGCAGGAGGATAAGAAGATGATTATCAGATAAACAGAGACAGAGAAAGAGACACAGAGCATACATGTGTACATGAAATGGATGGGGAGGGAGAGAAAGAAAAGACAGAGAAAGACAAAGAGAGAGAACTGGGAAAACAGGAGGATGAGATAGTGATTATTGGTATATGAAGAGATAGAGGACCACACATCCTATATTATCAATCAGCTGTGATGGGCGGTGCAGTAATATTATCACTTCCTTAGTAATGAGTAGTGTAACAAATCACTATTACTACTTTTGAAATGAGTAACGGGTCATATATTTTTATATTAAATACATAGCCCAACACTGTCAATTTGTATGTGTTTCTATGCAGAGTACAGAAATGAACATGTTCATTCATTAAAGCTTAAAAATATCAGAGAAGCATTTTGCATCAGTCAGTAAATCCCACATGATACACCATGTTTTCTCTTAGCCGTGACATGAATGTGTTTTGTATACATATATAAAGCCGACGCATATTGCTATTTTTCCAGCATCATTATCCTCTGTATATGTTTTTTTGTGTGCATGCTTGCAGGTGCATGTGTTTTTGTCCTTGTGTGCAAGCATGCGTATGCATCTACGTGTGTGTACATATTGAAGGCAGAGACTGAGGCAAATGCTGTTATTTTCTTGTCACAACACTGAATATTATCATGTCATCCACCGAGGCAAAACACATTTCCAATAATTATAACAAACAACGTCTTATAGAAGGAAATCCTCTGCTCAGCTTCCTCTGTGGGTTGCAGCAGGCCTGCAGTTGTTTTGTGGTGATAATTACTATACTAATACTATACTAAATTACTATAATTACTGACAATGTTAATCCCTAATTAATCTCATCTGTTGGTAAAATATATCTGACATTCCCAGCAAAAATCTAATGTTAGTGGAGCAAAACTGTCAAACAAATCGTTTTACTAGCATGAGGAACCTGTAATGTTCTTCTCACAGCCGAAGACGAAGTTACCAAGATGAGCAAAAGTATCTTAAACCAGCTTGTGACTGTCTGACGGATGGCAACTGTTTTCAGTGATCAAGACGAGCTTTCCTGTTTTCAGTCCTGCACGATGAAAACCTAGAATTGGGGTAAGGGAATCAATGAGCTAATGGGAGTGTGTGTTTGTGCATAGTGTGTGTACATGTGCCTGTGTGTGTGTATACCTTCTCTCCATTGGGGTTGCCCAGGACATAGCATCCCATTATGTGGATAAGGTTGGGTTCTGGGTTGACTTTACTCATGAAGCGACTGAGCCTCCTCCAGAACCTGAAAGACATTAGTGATGGTGTTTTAATAACAACATACTTTTTTAAAGGCCCTTAGAGAAATTATCTTTCCACTTGCCCCCTTCCAGGAAGGTCAGCGTGCAGCGTCAGCTACAGATCAGCATTTCTGTAGCTAGTAGGGAATCACATGAACCTGGAGGCTCTGGTTGAAGGACAGTTTCTGTAAACGCTTGGCCACCCTGCCGACCAGTTAAAGCAGAGCCTCTCAATATGATATTCCTCATCCACTATGTCTCAGGATCACATCCAAAGACTAATCAAGATGTACAACCTGCTGCTGCTCCAGTATAGCTTGATAATCAATTTGAACCACAAATGTACCAATAACCAAAGAAACTGTTACTGGTTGTTCTCAGTCACCTGTTCCATCTTTATAATGCATCCTCAGTGAAGATGTGCATGGTCATGGTATCATATATCATATATCATAGGGCTGGAAGGCTCACAGTAGTGAATACTCACTGAGTTGAACTGTCCCAGGACAACATTTAAGTAAAGAAATCGCTGTGGTAACTCACTGGCTCATGTCCTCCTCCTTCTCCACCTTAGCGAAGGTTGCCACTTTATTCTTCAGTAGGTACAGATAACCCGGGCCTCCCTATGAGACAGACACACACACACACACACACACCCACGAGAACGACACAGATGACTACTCTTGCAACTGCTAATTTGCTTCTTCTTAATTAAGAGATTGGCGTCCCAAAGGGAGTTACATTAATCACTCTGATTACTAGCAAGGTAATCAGGGAATCCCCTACTGCAATGCACTATGGGATACATAGCCCTCTTATGTGTATTACATCAACACACACAAACCAAAACACACATTTATGCTCCCAGTCTCTCTCTCCATCCACTTGTTTCTACTTCATTTCCACTGCTTAGATTAGATGCTCTTATTTGCAGAAACTAAATATATTAGAAACACCCTTTTCTTTATATGAGCTGCTATTGTACAAGTTTCTTCATTAATATCATGCATTACATTACATTACAGTCATTTAGCAGACGCTTTTATCCAAAGCGACTTACAATAAGTGCATTCAACATAGCTAGGCAAGAGACCTACTAGTCACCAGAAATCGTAAGTGCACATAGTGCAGTACGTGATTTGGGTTAACCAGTAAAATCTACAAACCTACAAAGAATCCAAAATCTTCAAGACATGACCCAAATGTTACTGCTGCGATTTCTCGTTCCTCACATTGTTCTTTTTTTTCCTTCTTTCTCTTTTTCTCCTTCATGCTCCTCACCTGACAGAATATGAGCATCCTCCAAAACTTGCTGCCTCTCCTGTAAGCTGTGAGTTTCTTCTCTATCTCTTCTGTGAAAGAGGAAAAGGATAGAAGTGATGAGAATGACAGACAGACGGAGAGAGAGAACAAGAGATAGACAGGAATGAGAAAGGAGGTAGGTGAGAAGTGAAATTAGAAGGCGGTGGGAGAAACAGAAAAAGGAAATCTCTGGAGGGCAGGTACATGTGGAATGGCAGACACAGACACACTAATAGTAACAGAAGCAGTGAGTTCTAGTTCAAATCTAATTGGACAGCATGAGGTGTCTCAAGGCAATCTAAGAAATATTAGCAGGCAATGAAATGGAAAGATAAAATCCAGACATGAGTCAATTATTCATTGAAATCCTTTCAATTACTTTCAGTAAGTGATCTATCCCACGCAGGATTCATTATTGGAAGGATCTAAGGGATCCTGGGATCATTTTATTGGTTCTGTTGTGTCGAATGACAGTAGGTCCTTCTCAGAACTCAAACACAGCCTATTTACTCACCCAGAATATCATCAAAAGTGGCATGTTCATGGTCCTGTGGACAAACAGACAAAATTAAATCTATCGTTATCAACTGCTGCAATATACATTGTAACTATGAAACAAATATCTGTCTGTATCAGCGCAGAGAGTGTGTGTGTGGTGTGTGTTAGTGTGTGTGTTAGACTCACATAGAGAATGGGGATGATGGATGGATCATCCCTGCGGAGGATATTGGGAACATACTCCGCCTTAGGGACTTTGGAAGAGATCAGCTAAAGGTGAAGCATAGACAGGGAACAGGAAGAGAGGGGGGGGGGGATGGGAGATGAGATGTGAGGAAAGGAGAGAGAGAAAAAAGGGAGAAAAGAGGAGAAGATAGGAAAGCAGGGGATATGAGAAGAGAAGAGAAGAGAAGAGAATGATTTATAGTGCTGTGATAGTGAACGCCTTAGATGTATTACAGGTATTGAACCTGCATGCTATTTTAGCTCAGTCATCAATACATGATCTTAAGAACACCATAACCACTTAAAACCATCAGCCATGTTTAGGGAATGTCTGATTTATAGATATGGATAAAATATGATCTGACTAGTTAGCCATGGTAAAAGATAGAGAGCACAAAAAAGTAAATGTGACATATACAGGCATGTGCACCTTAATAAACTAACTCATAAATATAGGAGTAAAAAGGGTTGTTAAATCATCTTCCAAGCATTGTATTGCTGATCTCTTACAATGATTTTGGGCGGTATGAAGTCATCTCCCTCACAGGCCAGCCTCTCCATCTCTCTTTCCTCTTCCCAGTCCAGACTGTCATCACAGCCTCCCTCATCCAGGGTACCACAGGAGGCCTGCAGGTCCCCACCTAGAAGAAGGCGTTACATTGATGAGACCAAAAGACTTGGGGGAGAAATGGGGAGGTGAGGTAGAAAGAAGGAGAAAGAAAGAGAGTCTGGGAGTGAGAGACTCAAGGTGAGTGGGGACAAAGGGAAGGAGGTGGTAGGAAGTGGAGACAGAAGCAGATGGGGAGTGTGGAGGAGAGAAACAAGGATGGGGAAGGACAGAGGCAGAGGGGAGACGACTAACAAAACCCAACTGAGATCAGACGACACGTATTCTGAGAAGGGAAGGTGCTGCACGGTATCAAGAGGTGCTTCTTTGACCTCTGATGACAAGGGAACTGCTTCTGGTGCTACAGATCCTCTTTTAAAGGTGCTGTATAAAATCATCATATTACACCATTTAGAACTAAATAGCAGTTTATTCCTCGTCGCTGAAAACAATTTAACTGTGGCTAACTGACAGCATAGTCGGTTGTCAATATTGTGAGCTGTAGCAAGATCCTAGACTGACAGGACATGAACCAAAATATCAGTTATGATATTCTACGCGAGAATAACTATCGAAGAACAACTGAAGATGCATATAGAACCAATAATGTTTCTAAGTGGAACTAGAAAAGTATGCTAGCTAGTATGAATTTGTTTAAATGTAGTCTTGGCAAGCAGTCGTGTGTGTGGTGTGTGCACACTTGTTCTACGGTGTTACTAGGTGGTTGCTAGGTGATTACTAGTGGCTACTACGGTGTGACTAGGTGGTTGCTAGGTGATTACTAGTGGCTACTACGATGTGACTAGGTGGTTACTAGTGGCTGCTACAGTGTGACTAGGTGGTTACTAGGTGGTTACTAGCGGCTACTACGGTGTGGCTAGGTGGTTGCTAGGTGATTACTACTAGGTGGTTGCTAGGTGATTACTAGTGGCTACTACAGTGTGACTAGGTAGTTGCTAGGTGATTACTACTAGGTGGTTGCTAGGTGATTACTAGTGGCTACTACAGTGTGACTAGGTAGTTGCTAGGTGATTACTACTAGGTGGTTGTTAGGTGGTTACTAGTGGCTACTACAGTGTGACAAGGTGGTTGCTAGGTGATTACTAGCGGCTACTACGGTGTGACTAGGTGGTTGCTAGGTGATTACTACTAGGTGGTTGCTAGGTGATTACTAGCGGCTACTACGGTGTGACTAGGTGGTTGCTAGGTGATTACTACTAGGTGGTTGCTAGGTGATTACTGGCGGCTACTATGGTGTGACTAGGTGGTTGCTAGGTGATTACTACTAGGTGGTTGCTAGGTGATTACTAGTGGCTACTACAGTGTGACTAGGTGGTTGCTAGGTGATTACTACTAGGTGGTTGCTAGGTGATTACTAGTGGCTACTACGGTGTGACTAGGTGGTTGCTAGGTGATTACTACTAGGTGGTTGTTAGGTGATTACCACTAAAGAACCATTTGGTTTTATATTGAACATTTGCTGTTCAGAACCACTAATGGCTCTACAACTAGGAGTGAGGAACGATGCCGGGGTTCAAGCAGTTTGTCAAAAGGCTCTATAAAGCACCATTTAGTTAAAAGATCCACTAAAGAATCCTCTAAGAATCACTAAAGAGTCTAAGAGAGAAAGGAACTGAAAGGAGTACAGTTTGAAAAAGGAGGGAAGAGAATTTGAGAAAAGAGGGAAGATGATAAGCAAGTTCAACAAGTAAGATCACTCTTTGAGAGAATCATACATTTATCTTTCCTCGGGAAAGAGAGATAATAAGGCACAAACCATACCATTTGATTGTCATCAACAGTTCATTATCTCTCACCACACTCTCTGAAACACAGAGACGCTGAAGATGGAGGTGGAGAAAAACATAAAAACACATTCAAAACCAGACGAGAGACGACACAGACACACAAACGGCACATGCAAGAAGTCAAACAGTGTATCCAAACCTGGCCTTTACACAATAGTCCTTACACCCATACACACTCATACAAGCTAACACACTCAGACTGAGACACACACCACTCCATTTTAAAGACATATACTCACAGAAAGAGAGAGCATCACAAAGTTGAAGAAAGACCCACGGTCATAGGGAGACAGACAGACAGGGTCAGAGTCAACAGCAGAGACAGTCACTTTGTGTGGGTGGGTGTGTGTGTGTGTGTGTGTGTGTCTGTGTGTGTTTTGCTTATAGAGGTGTGTATATAGGTATTGGTTGGTTTGTGTTTCTATGTGTACCACCTCTTACTTCAGCCATATTGAGCCACAGACCCTAACGACAAAGTGTCAGCTGCAGTGTATTGCTGCTGCAGAGGTCTTCATATGTCATCATATCACTACCAATGTGCAAAAGGACTGGAACAATGTGAATTTTGGCATAAATGTTGACTTGCATGTTTTATCATGTAAGTCTTATCGAACAAAAAAATGTACATGGTTATAGAGCAATTACTGCCCCATTTATGTCAGTGAAAATATTAGAAATCAATAAGAATATCACCCATTATGTCTATGATTAGTATTTTAAAACATATATGTTTTTTACGTGTCTCAATGCGTGAGCATTTGTAGAAGTTTGATCTCAGCGAATGATAAAAAAAGTCCATAAGAGAAACTGAAGAACACTTAAAATATATTGATTGACATGTTTATTTGACATGTTTTGTAAACACCATTAGTGTTTCTTGTTTGATCTTTACAGACCTTTTGCATACTGGTATTCCCTTCCTACTTGCCATATGTCTGTTATAATAGATAATGTGTGTGTCTGTGTCTGTGTGGTTGTGTGTGCGTGTGTGTGTCCGTGTGTGTGTGTGTGTGTGCACGTGTGCGAGTCTGTGTTAACTCACTGTCTCTGGGGTCATGAGGACAGTCAGTCTTGACAGGGGTAGGGTCACTCCAGGAACAGTTGAAACTCTTCGATCTACGCTCAGCGAATGCTGGTGCAGGTGGGGAGAGATTGTCACACACACACACACACACACACACCATACACACAAGCAAGCACACATATTGGCTGTGTCCTATATACACACGCCGCCCATCACACTCTAGTGCAAAGGCAAATGCAAGTGCAAATGCACATAACCCCCACCTCCCACACACACACACGCACACACACTCATATGCACAAACAAATGCCCGCACACCCAAGCCCACAAATAAACATGCACACATAGACATTCAGACACACACACACACACACACACACACACACACACACACACACAGACACACACACACACACACACACACACACACACACACACACACACACACACACACGAACATTTGAAAGGATGGGCCCTATTTCTGTCCTCCCATGCTTTTCAAAGATTCAATTTGAGTGTAACAACAACAGTAATCTAAAGTAATCTAAATCTGAGTGCTCATTTCATTCTGAATGCTCGTCAATATGGGTTTAGAAAATGTGCTCTTCCACAGATACGGCTGTCCTGAGACCTGCTGATAAAACCGCTCTGCTCTGAGCAGTAATCAGTATGCTCTTGGAATATTTTTACACTTATCAAGAGTGTTTGACACTATAAATTATAACCTTTTACTATAAAAATGACCCGCTGTCATGGACTACCCTATACTTAACAATAACAACAACAGTGTCCCATAAGGCCCCATTTTTTGGTCTTCATAGTGACGGTAATGGTCCAGATTGATGCATCCTCACCAATGCTTCCTGTTCATTTTGCTGCTGATACCAACTTGATCATTTCAAACAAAGAATATATATATATATATAAAAAGAATAAGGCATTTTTCCAAATCATTCAAACAAACACAAATTATTCCTGAGTTCCTCAAAGCAAGACGTTTTGTAAACCAAATGTCCACGAGACAGAACAACATTATTCAACTTTCATCAGTCATATTCCTGGAAGTCATGAGTGATAAACCTGAAGTGGATGAATCACATTCACATTGTTTGCAATAAAGTGATAAAGCCTCTGAATATCATCAGCAAAAACCGCAAAAACAACCGTTCATCTATTATAAGTGGATTTACCATTACCTCACATAGTGCATTGTTACTTGGCCTGCCTCAGTTGTGATCAGTCTCTACAAGCTCCATCATTTTCAGCAGAGATTTGTTACATAAACCACTTTGGGAATGAGAACTGACCATACAGAACCACTCGTCAACGATATATTACATCTATATTTCAACCCTGTCTTTATATTTATGAACACATAGATCGACCACATCACTGTACTTTACCCTTCAGAATTACTTTCAATTGAATTTACTAGTTACTACTGATACACAACAGCAGATAAACTAAGAAGACATAGAGGATCTCGACTGTGGAACAGTGACATTCACATTGCTCACGAATCTACAGCACCCAATAGTAAATATAGACTTAAGACCTGTCTTAGGTTTTGCCTCAATAAATCAACACACAAATTCTCTCTTCTACACACACACACACACAGAGACACACACACACACACACACACAGAGAGAGAGAGACACCCTTCCACCATCACAACCAGCTCACTTCTCTTTGATTTCCTGCATTAGAGCTACTTCGTATTTCCCGTCATTTTACGGATCTTCGCTTTCCTTCATGTTCACATTTACATTCTACCACCCACGCCAGTTGTGTCTCTACTTGTATCTCAATTTTTGCTGTCGTTGTTTGGTTTGTTTGACCCCTCACCTACATGTTTTAACACCAGACAAGTAAGCTAAAACAAAAAACAGATCCCACGCAATGCAGCAGGAGACCACCTACAGCTTACACACACACGTACATGCACAGACACACACACCGCTGGCTTATTGAACACACACCAGTGTACATGTAGTCTTCAAATGGTGCCCAATTAAATGCAGCACGGGGATTAAAAATACCAACGCAGCAGCAGCATGTTACCACACACGTGCAAAAACATGTCAAAAAACAGAAAAACACCGATGATGGGGGGTGAAGCAACACACACACACACACACATGTACACACATGTACACACACGCACACACACATCTCTGACTCACTCTGTGCTTTCATTCTCCTGCTGCCCACCATCCGAAGATGCTTCCGGAAGTTCCTGTGGGTTGAAATCAGAGTGGAGGAAGGAAATCAGGGGACAGACGAAGGAACAAAAACGTAAGAAAGAGACGGTACAAATGAGAGAAAGAGTGAGTGGGAAGTAAGAAAGGAAGGCGAGACAAAGAGAAGCATTTAGTCTCAACGTAGACAATTGATATATATAACCTGTTGGGTTGGATGTTCAGAGTTATAGAGGAAAACAATGTAATCTAATCTAATCAATCAGTGAACAGGGTCACATGTGATGTGCTGGCGATGTTGTGGGTTCAAACCTCCTCACTGCTATCTATTACAGCCAGAACATGTTAAAAACCATCTTAAAATAAAAGGGCCATGTTATGACCATGTTCCACTTGAACTCCATTTGCTCTTCAAGTGTTCCAGTGTCATTATCTGTGAACGACAGAGCATCAGCAGCGATGGATTTCTGATTGGCTGCCTACGCCTCCCATTATATCCCATGCGAGATAAACAACCTTTTATCTTCCCACATCCCCCCCCCCCCCCGAGCTAATTGCTATATAATCATCCCACTGCACTGGGCTGATTGAACAAGAACAATAAATACACAGTTTCACATCATGACACCAAACACATTTATTTATTTCACACAACATGGTCTGACATGACTCAACACGTGACCACAGACACCCAGAGTAAAATCCTTCTCTTCACTTCATACAGGTGTTTGAAGGAGGGCTATTATTACCATTTTTCAGACATGGCTTCACCTCTCCCTAATGGCGACACACTCTCTCCCTCGCCAGCCCTCTCTCTCTCACCCTCTCTTTTCCATCTTTATTTTATCTCTCAATAATCTGTCTCTCATTTTCTCTTCTTTAATGTCCACATTTCATTCAATCTGCTGCTCTCCATTGTCGTCCATGACATTCCAAAATGAAATATGACACCAACTCTAACAACATGATGATTACAGGTTATTTTTTTTTAAAAGGTATAGTATTTACAGACTGCATCTTCCATATTTTCAACATCTTATATATCTTTTATATACATTTCTATATACATCTTCTATCTATTCTATGTAACTATTCCTCACTTTTTTTTTAATAAAGCTTTATTTATCCAAGAAGTGTTCTCCTTTTCAGCAACATCCTGCTTCGCACTCAAACCTGGCAGCTGTCAGGAACGACACTGAGGGCTTGGGGGGGGGGGGGGGGGGGGGTTGATCAATGGCAGTTTGATCGTAGTTTTTGTTGGAGAGGAGAGCACTAGTTACTTCCTTAGTCCAGATTTTTCGCAGCTGGTCTGTGAGTTTGAATCAGCAACCCTGTGATCACAAGAATAACACTGCCACTTGCATTCTTCCATTCATGATGTCTGTGCTCTCAGGCTGGCTTGTGAATCACTGCTTCCTCTTTTCTCTCCCCTCCCTCTTCCTTTCTCTCACCCCACTTTCTTCCAGTCTTCTTTCTCCTTTCAGTCCCTTCTCTCACCCAACGGCTAACTTCTTCCCCAGGAATGTGTATGCTATATGAACATTAAACACTATGCAGAGGCATTATACTGTATGTACCTTATGGACTTGGCCCCCTCCCATGCATTACATTTGTGACTGTGCCAGTTTTCGGCGAAGCTGCATTCGCTATGGACTTAGATCTTTAACCTCCTCCTCTCTTCTCTCCCCTAGGGCATGTCTAGACAAGACATGACATTTCCTCTCTTTCTCATCCCCTACTCTTTCCCTATCTTCCATTCTCCCCTTCTCTCACCCATATTTCACCCCTTCTCTTTCACATCGTCTTCACGGCAACATTTTTTCACCTCCCCCTTTCTCTCCTCACATTTTCTTTCCTGAAGTGTGCCCAGACAGAAAGCTTCACACTGCTGCTCCTCCATTAATCAGCCCGCTCGGTATCACAGTGACCTTCTTCTGCAGCAGCCAGGCATTCTGGGATACATCCGTCTGTGTTCTAGCCATCTGACAGCACTGGCCTATGCTGCATCTGTCCACCAGTACTGAACTGAACTGTCCACAGCCAGAGTCATCTGTGAGAGGATGAGGACCATGACTTGATGAAAGCATGGCTTGCTAACGGGATCCTGAAGAGCAGAGTTACTGTAGGAAGATCATTTCTGAGTGATCTTTTTCTGTTCCTTGTTTTTCCAGCTGATCTTCTGGAAAATGCCAGTCCCTCTAGTGAAGCACAAATGCCTCAAAAAACAGATTTATGTGTCTCTGTTTAATGTACCTCACCTTTACTTACCTCTGCTTGTTAGAATTGCACATGTACAGTATAGTATATATGTGTACTGTACTGGGCTACTTCCTCTAAAAGAACTAAGCCGGAGCTAGTGCAGTAGTTACAATAGCTAACACCATTCAGGCCTTTAAAAAATATATATTTTAATTTAATACAACTTTCAATGAAATGAAAGGACATTTCTATAGTGTAAATTAAGAAATGGACTTTTCTATGGACCTAGATGACTTTAATTGGGTCCATTTTTCCAACGGTCTGTTGTGCAATGCGGCAAAAGATTCCTAAAAGTTTGTTTTTCTGTTAAATAATGAAAGTGATGTGACCAAGACGTGTTGATGCCGAGCTAGTCCACTAACTTTCAGCAACACGGTCCATCACACAAAATGTAAAATAAAGTGACAGTACAGACACTGACTGCACAGAAAGTGAAATAAAGCGACACTTGCAGAGGGATGACATCTCCGGTCCTGTGACATCTCGGTGCCACGGGAAAGGAGATGTACGGCGTGGTGTCACATTCACCATCTGCCCCTCCGCCACAGAGCATCCAGCCTTCAGTGGGCTGCTTCAGTGTGTTGGGTAGCTGCTGATGCCACTGCCCCTGCAAGTGCTACAGAATCTGACTCTCTACCCCCAATGGTTTTCAAATGTTTTTTCTGACTACCCACTTTTTTAAGATGTGTTTTTCTTCCAGCTCTCTGGGCAGATCTACTAAAACTCACCCTGTTTTGTGAGGGGAGTAGCATACAATTTGGGACAGAATGCAGAAAGGTGACATAACAGCCTGTCTCTATATAGAAAATGAAGATGGTCTAGTCAAAACCTCTTATGTTGATGTCTCTAATGTCCCATTTCAATGATCCTTCAACCCGACATCCAAACCTTTTACAACATTGAATTTATTTAAGAACAGAGTGAATCTATGAGTGTCTATAGGAAAACCCACACAGGGGTGGGATTACAGTGCCAGATCGTATCAGACTTTGTCACCACCCAACACGTATCTGATCTTTTCAGTGCTGACTGTGAATAAAAGTCTGATCCAATGTATTTTTCCAGTTTACGCAGCAAAGAAACAAACTCTTTCTTATATACTATCAAAAACTGGTCTAGCAAACCGTGCAGTGTAGGAGGGCATCCAGTAAGTGAACGCTTTTAAGTCATTTTACAGCCAGCTGTATTGGAGACGAGTGCAAGCGGCGCTCTAGAAAAGCACATCCCGGGCAGGGGGACAACACTTCGTACCTCTGGATGACTTCCGCCGTGTCCTGTTCCCTCTCTCTCCTCTTTCTCTCCACAAATCCCCGGAAAGCCCTGCCAGGACGTGGCACAGTATTAAAGGGATGAGAGAGGGAGAATGCTGGCTTAGCGGCTGGGTAGGACAGTGCCAGGGCTTTTAGCTGCAGGGTTTAGTTGGCTCTGAGGGGAGCTGTTGCAGCGGGTAGGGGGTAGCCAGCTCGGACTACAGACCAAAAAAATGAATTCACGCCACCAGCTCAAATCGTATTTCTATTTGCCTGTGTGAAACAGATTACGATTCAGTTTGTCTTTTTGGTCATGCCACTTGACCAGTAGTTCCAGTAACACATATTTCTGTTGTTATAAGACTTTTGAATAACCCTCTGATAGTTATACTGGATTTGAGCTTGCAGCCAGAGGTTAACTTGGTCAACAGAGCATCGGGGGAACGTCTTGGGTTGGTTAGTTTGGTTTAGTTAGGCAGGGTGGGTGGGGGGGGAGGTGGGGTGCAGTGTGAAATGTCAAGGCTTTGGCTCAGCTTGGTTGGCTTGGAGGAGAAGCGAGGAATCATTGTTTGACAGGCAGTTCGCTAATGGCACACGACTCATTTCCCACTCACCCACAAATTATTGACCAGATGGTCACTGGTGTCCAAGTGTCCCGCTGACTCTTCCCCTTTATTTTTAAACTAAGTTGTTGATAAAATAGTTTGACCAGATGGCACCATGGGCCACATATTGCTTCCCCATCTCTTGCACTACAAACAGTTGGCAGCAAATGTTTGTTCCAAACACTGTAAAAGTCAATCATAGAATCAATGACAGTGTTTAGCAAGGGGCCATAGAGCAGGATCGGGTCGCTAATAAGACTCAAATGACCAAAATCGATCTACTGCTCATACCACAGCTGGTGTGAGTGACACACTGACAGAGCTCCAGGGTGGATTAGAGCAGGGTATAACTGTAGAGACAGGGCTCAGACCAGCCAACACACACAGCTCCTTTTCCCTGACTCGGTTGCGGTGGATTACCATTGGACTTGAAAAACTCCAATCTTCTCCTTTGCCTTTTTTTTAAATTTTTTTCTTAAATTGAAAAATTGGTCATTTGTGAAAACCCATTGCGTCATTTCAAAGATCCACAACTGATCAAAAATGAGAAAAGAACTAGTCTTGAAAAAAATGATTTCAAGGAAAAAATAAATCTTCCCCCAAAAGCAACTTGTTTCTGACAAGGTTTTAGTATTTCCTGTCCATGTTAGCACAAGCCAGAAGAAATAACCCAAACAACAACAGGTTTCAGCTACATGCAGAACAAACCCTCACACACACACATGCACGCACGCACCACTCAATTTTTTACTTCTTTTATGCTTCCTGGTTCAATCTCATGATGATTTGTTTTCAGCTGTAACTTCAAACACCCAGCCCAAGGATGAAGGTTAAATGGAAAACGTCAAAGGTTAAGGAACAGCGGTTAAGGACAGAGAGCTAAGCAAACTAAAGTACGCAGGCAAGAGAAGATACTCACGATATCCTGTTGAGGGTCCCGAGGTTATTTCGCAAGCAGTAAGAGAAGAGGAAAAAATACACAATTCAGGTACAAGTAGAGAAAACAGAGACTTTGTGTCCTTGTTTGACCTCCATGAATAAAACTTGTAACACCACAAAATAAAGGCAACTACTCTCATTTCTCATTTAACGAAACCGCATGAACATTGGGTTTTATACACTGACTGAGTCTGACTTTGTACTCTTGAGCATCTGCTATAACCGAAGAGCTGAGCGGTGAAAGGCAGAGACGGAGAAAGCACAAGAGAGAAATTTCAAGAGATAAAAAGGCAGCGAAAAGTAGGCAGGAAGTGATTTGCTAGAGAATGGGAACAAAGAGAGTTTGGATGCTGAGCGGCTGTGACAGCTCAGCAATTCCCCCTACATATTGCAGGTGTTCAGCAAGGCAGAGCAGAACGGGAGGGAAGACCTCGGGCAACTCACACACACGGATGCTCACGTGCACACACACACACACACACACACACACACACACAATGTACACACATGCATCTGAACTCCCTTTGACACCAGTAGCCTAAACTTTCAGACTAGCCTAGACTATGTGCATGTAAGTTTGTGTGTGTGTGCCTGAAGGTCGGACACTCACGCCTGCATGGTCGTCGTGGCCGTCTGGAAGCTGAACATGTTTTCCTTGGGGAACCAGTTATTGTCCTCTGCAGAGAGAGAGAGAGAAATATCGATTGCACCTGAAAGCGAGTGGCTTAAAAATGAAAGGTCGTAATAATAAATGCAGTAAGGGAATGAAAGCACAAAAACCAGCGACAGCACCAGCACTCCACAGTCCACCACTCCACAAAGGGAGAGAGGGAGACACACAGGGAGAGACAGCAGAGGAGAGAGACGAGAGAGTCAGAAATACAGACCACCACGTCACATCCAACACCAAACCCTCACCGATCCCCACCAGGAAGAAATAGGTTTGAAACAGGTTCCAAATACTTGAACCAAGTCTATTTAATGACAACTTGATTTAAAGGGGTGTTTCACTTTAACACTTCTTGGTCAATGGTTTTAAGTTTTCCAATATTTATTAATAATACTTTGTTTTGTATTCCAAAAAAGTTCAATTTACTTTATTGAGTAAAACAACTTATTAAACTGAAATACTATCAAACTTCCTGATTATTCCTCACTATGGGTTTAGTACGGAAGCCCTAAGAGGCCATGCAATATTATTATTTTGAGAAAACGGAACCCAAAATAATAATATTGCATGGCCTCTTAGGGCTTCCGTAGTTTAGGTTTGATTTTGTACTTGTTTTTTGGTCAAGTGCCCCTTTAACTTCCCAGGCCCTTAATTAATACAATCCAAGTGTTCATACAGAATCAAAAGTAATGGGGACTCATTTATTGGTAACTCATTCATAAAATCTATATTTTACATCAAGAGATAGGCAAAAAAAATTAAATAAGTAAGTAAAAGTATGTTAACTGATCTTTGGCATCCATGTCAGAACAACTACAACAGAAAAAGACTATAAACTAGAAGCCCACTGCCCCCATGTTTACTCTTCTATAAGAGTAAACATGCATGTATTTTTTCCAAATATTTGAAAGTATTCAAATACTATTTCGACCCTGGTCTGAACCCAATTTCAGCGCCTCTCCCTTTCTCTGTGTCCTCCACTCTCTCACCTCTCTCGAGCCCAGTCACCCGGTCCACACTCCACATCCGCTCTAGGCGTCGTTGCTGCTTGCCTGCCTCGCGGGACGAGCTCTCCAGGTCCAGGGACCCCTGGCTGCGCGAGGGGGCTCCACCGCACGAGTCATAGCCCAGGCTGCTGCACTCCGCCTCCCCTTTCACCCCCTCGCCCCAACTGCGGATGTTGTGGGCGCTGACGGAGGTTTGCAGCGGGGGTTGAGCCAGGTGGTGGTGGGAGTGGTGGTGAGAGCCGTGATCGGCGTGGGACCCACCGACAGTTAGTGAATGTCGATTGCTACTGCTGCCTCCACTGGCACCACCGCCACCACCACCGCCGCTACATCCTCCGCTGCTTGAGGGCGCGTTGGTGCCGGAGACGGCGTGGTGGTGGTTCCCGTGGTGATGGTTGCCGTGGTGATGGTTGCCGTGGTGGTGGCTGCCGCCGGAGCCGCCGCTGCCACGGCCGCTGCCGGGTTGGTAGTACTGGGTCGGAGAGGATGAAGTGGAGGAAGGGGAAGTGGACGGCTGGATCAGGGTGGTGTGGAGGTGTGGGTCACCGCTCCCAGCACCGCCACCTCCACCTCCACCCCTGGATCCTACTCCCCCACTCCCAGACCTCTCCTTCAGGACGTCCAGTTCCAGGCTCTCTTTGCTGCCCCGGCCGCCGCTCATCAGCATGCCGTGCTGGGTGGTGATGGTGTACACGCGGGCGGGCTGCAGGGTACACTCGACACACTTCTGCTGGTCCTCCTCTGCCGAGAAGCTGCGCTCTAGGGACAGCCGGGCCGGTTTGGTCGTAATGGTGATAGAGGGGGGAGGTGGCTGGAGCAAGCCCAGCACGGGTTTCACCAGGCTGGGCTCAGGGTCGGCCTCAGAGCCCTCGGTGGCGTCGGTGCTGGAGCAGTGGTGGGAGTAGGGATGGAGGTGGTTGTTGTTGTCAGGGCCAATGGTGTCGCTTGGTGACTCCGGGTCTGGACCCACCGATGTTTCACACAGGAGGTGAGCTGCAGAGTGAGAGAGAGAGAGAGAGGAGAGAGAAGGAGGGAGGGGCAGGAGAATTAAAGAATGAGAGATGTACTGTGGTGTTAAAGAGAAGAGGGAGAAGAAGAAGAACAACAACGGACAAGATGACACAACAGAGATTAATATGATCTGTTATCAACTCCTGTGATGGAACACTAAGGATGGCGGCCTGGCATTTCAGGAGGAGGATGAGGTCAAGGTAGTGGAGGAGGGATTAAAGACCACAGCAGGATGGAGGGATGGGAAAAAATGGAGGACGTGGCAGAGACGCTGACCTGATCCGTTTTGGTTTTCAGGGTGTGTGTGGGACAGGTACTCTCCGAATGCGCGTGCTGCTCTGTAGGGACACACATGACACACACAGACATTAATTTATGGGTGGGAGGGAGAGAGGAGGAGGAGGGGGGGGGGAGACAGACGAGAGAAGGGGTGAGGGAATTGTAAACTTAATTGCCTTCTTTGTAGGATTGTGCCACCCACAGATTAAGATGCAGCTGTTTTATCTCCAAACTCCAGGCAGCTCTCCGAGAGAGAGAGAGAGAGAGAGAGAGAGAGAGAGAGAGAGAGAGAGAGAGAGAGAGGAGGAGCTAGACGGAAGAAGCTGGTAAAAGAAAGGCTTTAGACTTAATTTCTCATCATATGACCTCCCACGTCTCAGTTTGCGTCACCATGAGTGTGTGTGTGTGTATGAGTGCGTGCATGTGTGTGTGTGTGTGTACATAGGTGTATCTAAGTAAGGAAATGTCTAACGTTCATAGCGACTGAGAGAGAGACAGCTTGGAAAGAAAGCGCTGAAAATAGATATGCTCCATAACCGCAGGACACTTTGTACCACCAGCAGAAATACAGTAGGAACTCCACACACTCATTCAGCTACACAGAGATACAACTCAACATCACAGGAAGCGTCTCCTTTTAACAGAATAGCTCCAGGTGTAGCCGCTGAAGGACACTGACCTCCTGATGTACCTCCAATCATTGTGAGGCAAGAGTGGAAAAAAAGAGCAAAGAAACATAAAAAGGTAGAGAGAGAGAAAAGAGACAGACAACTCTGAAGATGAGCTGTCAATGTCAACCAGGAGACCCAGGAGAGGAGAGGAGAGGAGAGGAGAGGAGAGGAGAGGAGAAGAGAGGAGAGGAGAGGAGAGGAGAGAAGAAAAGAAGAAAAGAAGAGGGAAGGGAAGAGGAGGGAAGAGGAGAGGAGAGGAGAAGAGAGGAAAAGTCAAGAAAAGAAAAGAGGAGAGGAAAAAGGAAGACAAGAGAAGAAAGGAGAAGAAAAGAAGAGGGAAGGGAAGAGGAGGGATAGGAGGAGCAGAGGAGAGGAGAGGAGAGGAGAGGAGCCAGATTGAATTCAAGGATTATTTCAGTTTATCAAAATATTGTGATTTATCACTCAGATCACACACACACACACACACACACACACACACAGTGCAGAGGAATCCCTTGTATACAGGCTCACTGGCAGCTCTGTCTATTATGAAAGCCCAGCCAACACACACACATACATACACACACACACACACACACACACACACACACACACACACACACACACATAGGCCGAGGGAGAAAGAGAGAGAGTGAGAGAGAAACACAGTAAAAAAATCATTCAAATCTTCCTCTTCATCTCTCTTCCTCATTAAGCCCCGCCCCCTTCCCTTCTCTCCTCCAGGGACAACACTGCTTTCCACTTTAAAAGGAGTCACAAATGATCATCCCGTGATATGAGACACGTCAAACAACATCACATATACACAACAACTCTTTACCAACGCTGAACCAACCAGACCAACCAACACCTTCTGCTTTTTTTTGGAACCAAGAATGTTTTTTTTACATCGCAGCTTTATTTTCTCTGTAGCGCTAACGGTAAACTCTCTGTGGGTCCCTCTCCTCTTCGCTGCCAAGACACCACCGCCAAAGTAAGCCGGGCTCCTTTCAGAGTTCGGGGGTGTTGCTGTTGCACGTGCTGCATCTAAAAATAGTACCCACCATGCAATTCTGCCACTGCACTTTTTTTCCTCCCTGGCAGGCCTCCACTGCTTCTTCTTCTCATGATAACTGTGTGTCTGTGTATGTGGGAAAAACCAGGAAAGGACAGAAAAAAAAGTGTGTGTGTGTGTGTGTGTGTGTGTGTGATTGACCAGGCCTGTTAAGACTGCTGTGATTAATCTCGTCTGTTCTAATAGGTAATCAGCAGGTGTCCCTCTGAAGCCGGTAGACGTTTTCATTTTTCCCTCCTCTTTTATTATTCAAGAGGCCGGCGGCTCTGATTAGATTCGGCAAACAATGGAGCATCATCCATTATACATGAGAGGAAACTGAGTTGGAAAGGAGGGAGCAAAACGTCTCCGTTAAACAAACCCTCTGTATTGCTTCCCCTCTCTCTCGTTCTCTTTTGCACACCCACTCGGCCTCTCTCAGTATCACTTTCTCTCTCTCTGCTGCATCTCTCTTTCCTCCAGCTATCCCTTCATCCTGCCCTCTCCTCTCTCGCCACCCCAGGAGAGTGATATGTGATATGAGTACAATGGTATACAGGTAGACGATAGAGGGGGAGAGAGAGATACACTACGAGCAGAGAGAAAGTGAAGAAAGATGAGGGAAAGAGAGACAGAAGAAGAAAAGACGACAGAGTGAACGAGAGAAAACCTACAGAGAAAAAAAAAGGGGGAAAGAAACATGGAGGAGGAGGAGGAGAGTTTCTGAGGAGGAGAGATGTGGTTACAGCAAAGTGAAAGAGGAGTGTAAGAAGAAGAATAGGGGCCATATTGAAAATGAAAGTGTAGTGTTAATTTGGAGAGACAGCGAGGGAGAGAGAGGGAGAGAGAGAGGGAGAGGGAGAGAGCACTGAAGGGAGTCAGGGCGGAGAGGAAAGAAGAGATGAAACTGACAGCGGTCTCCGTCTGCTCCTCAGGGTGACAGCAGCTGTTGAAAACCAACTCAACCCTCCATCTGTTTCATTTAACCCGTTTTAATTTGTAACTGTAACCGGAGCAGCAGACAGAGAGAGACGGAGAGACGGAGAGATGTGATCCCGTCTGTTGTGAGGATCAAATCTCCAACCTCCAGGGTACGGCGAGAACCTGCTGGACACCCCGTAGAGCAGCGGTCTCAAACGATGTGTGCCATGTGTTGACCTAGAAACTCTCTGCAGAGAAACCGTGGGCCCACAGCCAAGGAGACATTTTGCCTTTAATTTGACAGTCAGTAGAGAGAGACAGGAAAGATCAGCCTTAGACCACTGAGCCACCAGGACGCCCCGGTGTAGCCGCCTTAGCCGAGACGTCCGGCCTTCTGACACATGGTGGACTGCAGGTGTTCGTTCCAACCAAACACTAGAGCAGCTGATTTCAATGATGAGTTGCCCTCTCTCTGGTTGAGGGTGTGTTAATCGGTGAAAACAGCTGGCGTGGTGAGTGATGGAATGAAAACCTGCAGACTGTTGGTCCTCCGTGGCACCCAGAGACCACGACTCCAACCCTGGTATGAACATTATTGGAGGTAACCAGACTGTGAAATCTGAGGCTCCTGCTGAGTGAGTGAGTTGAGTTGAGTTGAGTTGAGTTGAGTGAGTTGAGTGAGTGACTGAGTGAGTGAGTTGAGTGAGTGAGTTGAGTGAGTGACTGAGTTGAGTGAGTTGCGTGAGTGACTGAGTTGAGTGAGTTGAGTGAGTGACTGAGTTGAGTGAGTTGAGTGAGTGACTGAGTGAGTGACTGAGTTGAGTGAGTTGAGTGACTGACTGAGTTGAGTGAGTTGAGTGAGTTGAGTGAGTGACTGAGTTGAGTGAGTTGAGTGAGTGACATTTATTCTCTCTGTGTGTCTTCCAGTTCAGCAGATAGTCATTTCACAGGATGAATGAGTCAGACACAATTACACAACACCACTTCCAGTACTTAGTCTGCCACCGAGTCTGCTAACCACATGCAGCCGCATAAATGGATCCTCGACATCAGGCAGATACACCCCGGCGTTTCAACTCTCTCTGTTGGATCTGGAGGGAACAGTCGATGAAGGGGTCCTCGGCAGATGGAACATTATGAAAATAAACATGCCCCTCTTCCCTCTGTTCTGCCTCTTCAGTTTATTCACACTAATGGATGCTGATGGTGAAATGTTATTTTCAGTCTACTCTTTTTCCTCTCTTTAAGTTTTCTCTAACTTTTTCATGAACTGTATTCTCTCTGCGTACAGATAACCTGCCTCCCTGTAGGGAATGGATTGTGCTACTATATAAAAGACAGTAACCTTGATGTTTTTACTAAGTAGAGTATAAAAGCAGTGCGATAAACTGTGTAGCACAGTGAGGTAGCTAGTTGCTCAGATCAGTATGTTGCAGTGTGTTGCAGGACGGTCATATTTGTATGTTGTCTCATGCCTCTTGTGGCAGGTTGCAGCATGATGGTGTATCAAACAGTTAATCCTTAATCCATACCATTCTCTCTCTCTCTCTCGAACTAAACACAGTTCAGGACTCCAACATTACTCCGACATGCTCCGACTGAAGCAGTTCTGTATCTGTTATTTTGTCCACTCCCTGTATATTACACTTAAAAGCACTCTGTCTTTCTGCCCTTCCATCTCGAAGAATAAAAAGTGCATGAGTAAAACATAAATAAAACATGGAAATAGCACATATCAATCTATAGAAACCTTACTAAAAACAACCAAGAACTCCTTGCACTTTCCTTCCTAGGAATTTATTTGATCAAAAATCCACTTCCATGTCTAGAAGATGCCCATGTCTGTGAGTGGCACTTGTTATAATCTCGCTGCATAACTATCAACCCATATCTATCGTTCCCATGACTTTTCCCTTTTGGATTTTGAACGAAGTGATCCTATATCTTTAGAGGACAAACAGCTCATGGCTGAAAACAGGCCATCATTTCCCTGGCAACGTTCCCAGTAGTCTGAATATCATCCGGGCTGATTTCTCCCCAGGCTTCTCTCAAACAATACGTTGGTACCAAAGAGGTTCCTCACTCTTACTGCTGCTTAATGAAATCTTCTTCTCAGATGGACTAATTGAATTGGGTTTCTACAAATACACACACAAACACACACACACACACATGCAACATGGACAACTGTGGTGATGAAAACCTGTTGAGAGGTCTGGGACTTTGGGATGTTAATTGCAGAATATTGTAGGCATGGTGCATTGTGGGACATGAGGGATCAAAACACTTGATCAAGATGCTGATTAAAATGCCAGGACACCAAAGGCTCATCGCCACCACTGCAACACACACACACACACTACATACTAATACACACTTTGCCTACAGATCCACAGCAGCCAACAGAGCTTACACACATAATGCATGAAGTAGACTAAACGGCTGCATTTATATAGAACTTTACAATATATGTCTCTCATTCACCCACATACTGACACACCGATGGCAGTGAGCTACCATGCTAGGTGCTGGTCTGACCATCGGGAGCAATTTGGGGTTCAGTGTCTTACCCAAGGACACTTCGACATGTGGACAGGAGGAGCTGGGGATCGAACCGCCAACCTTGTGATCAGTGGACAACCTGCTCTACCGCTGAGCCACAGCCGCCGTGCATACAAGCACAGTAGCAGATAGAGATACTAACAGACACAACTCAGAGGCCTAATTATGTGTCAGAGTCATCATGAAATCGGTAAAATCCTCATTCAGCATATTTACAGCAACTACTTTAACAGTCTGCATTAACAAAGAAGGATAGCACCGATTAGATATTAGCACCGACTGACCAGATCCTCAGAACATGTGATACTTTGAACCAGCGAAGCAGCACCAGCTTCAAAACATAATAAAGACAGAGAGAACCTAAGATTACCAATGAGGTAAAAAAGTGATAAAACAAATGCTCTGAAAATGTGTCTTATAAAAGCGGTGACGTAACGCCCCGGCTGCACCTGTCCAAACCAAAACCCATTAACGCATTTGCATCTGGCTGCACAACAAACCCTTTCATCTTCCACTTCATCCACCACGTCCCCGCAGCTTTCTGAATGCTGTTGTCCAACGCCCTTCAGCCGAGCCGCAGCAGCCCTCCTCTCGGTGATAGAAAGATCAAAGCATTTTGCCTTTTTTCCACTCAATGTCCCAGAATTTCACAGGGAAGGGGCTGGAAATTGGAGGTAATTTCTCTCTCTCTCTTCCTCTCAATCTCTCTCTCTCTCTCTCTCGTCATTTCTCATGAGCTGCCTAAGGGTAAAGTGTGACCTGTTTCATAACCAGCAATCCATAAACAATACACACAATGAGACTGAGACACACACACACACACACACAGGATACAGAGAGCAAGTGTCTCTTCTGTGCGTCAGTCTCACACCACATATCCAACATGCTGTGTCCTCCAGATACTTCACGGTAGTACTCTGACTCAGCTTCACTATTCTGTGATAAACACAGACTGGCTAGCCCACGCCGTTCTTCTTCAATAAATGTTTCATATATTTCCGTCTAGCTAATGTTCTATGCAACAGAATCAAATGAGTTGAATTAGTGTGTGTGTGTGTGTGTGTGTTGGTTAGAGAGAGACAAGGTAGAGAGTGTGTGTTCTGCCCCTCGCCACTGGCAACGCTCAGAAGTGTAACGTAACGGAGTCATGACTCAGACTTTCACAGAGACACACACCGGCTGTCCTGCGCCTCTAAGGCTCTGAATATGTGTGTGTGTGTGGTGTGTGTGTGTGTGTGTGTGTGTGTGTGTGTGTGTGTGTGTGTGTGTGTCTAGAGAAAGAGAGAAGGATAGTGAAAGGAATAAAAAATAGATACACAGCAGCAGCATCTTCAGCACTCAGACAGAGAGACAGAGAGAGTGTGTGTCTGTGCACCTGCATCTGACTCCCCAACCAGCAGGGTTTGATATTTTGGTATGTCTTCTAAGACGATGAGTGTGTCCCGTCGCTAACTGGATGCTAACTACAGAGGCAAATGAGAAATCAACCAGTCAACCAGCTGGCAAATATGTGTGTGTGTGTGTGTGTGTGTGTGTGTGTGTGTGTGTGTGCGTGTGCGCATGCGTGTGTGTATACCCACAGCTGGACTCATCCCTCATCCATCACGTCTCCAGCATGCAGGAATCTGGAGCTAAGCCATATGGCTGACGTAGACAGCAGGTACAATCCAACGTTTATTTGACCAGCTTTACTCAACGAACAGGTCAACTTGACTCCCGTGTTGCTAACAAACATTAACAACTACTGATGTTTCAGCATACAGGTACAGACTAGACCTTTTAGAGAATGCTCCTCAACCTTTTCGCTGCCAGGGCACACGTTGCCATGACACTAAATCAACCACCACCAAGGTATTGACTGATAAATGGATGCTCTGTTGCACAAAAGTCTGTAATGGGAAAATTGAGAGAGACAACAGGAGATCAGACACTGCATGCAGACAGCTCTGGCATGAGCAACTGACAGAGAGAAAACAAGAGAGACAGCAGATGCAGAGTCCAGTCTGTCCTTCAGACAGAGGAGAGGAGAGGAGAGGAGAGGTAGGAGAGAGGAGAGGAGAGGAGAGGAGAGGAGAGGAGAGGAGAGGAGAGAGGAAAGGAGAGGAGAGGAGAGAGGAAAGGAGAGGAGAGGAGAGGAGAGGTAGGAGAGGAGAGGAGAGGAGAGAGAGGAAAGGAGAGGAGAGGAGAGGAGAGGAGAAAAGAGAAGAAGAGGGAAGGGAAGAGGAGGGAATAGGAGGAGCAGAGGAGAGGAGAGGAGAGGAGAGGAGGGGAGAGGAGAGGAGAGGAGAGTGCATACAGATGAATAGAGAGACTTTGTGTATGCAAACATGCTGCATGTATCCTTAGGTGTGTGTGTGTGTGTGTGTGTGTGTGTGTGTGTGTGTGTGTGTGTGTGTGTGTGTGTGTGTGTGTGTGTGCACCATCTTCAACTCTGAGCTACAAGCACCACTCTAATGGTTTTCTGTGGTCAGAAACCCTGCTGTCATATCATTCTCAAAAACCACTATCTGTGTGTGTGTGTGTGTGTGTGTGTGTGTGTGTGTGTGTGTGTGTGTGTGTGTGTTTGCTTGCACATTCATGAGGTGAAAGGCTGATAAATATTGGATGTGATTCAGCAGCAATTTCCATCTATGGAAGTCAAGGTTCGTGCTGACATTAACTCTGAAAATTAAACTATGGAATGTGTGTGTGTGTTTGTATGTGATCATCCTGTACAGTCACCAGTTGCCACAGATGTCTAATATATTTTACCAAATTCAGTAGCCTACTCATAGTTCATTGTGGACATGATGCAAAAAGTCTACGATGCAAAAAGTCAGCCTGGAGTGAGTCAGTCTCTCTCTCTCTCTCTCTCTCTCTCTCTCTCTCTCTCTCTCTCTCTCTCTCTCTCTCTCTCTCTCTCTCTCTCTCTCTCTCTCTCTCTCTCTCTCTCTCTCTCTCTCTCTCTCTCTCTCTCTCTCCTACAGTACATGCTCAGGACACCCTCTCTCTAGTCATAGCCCATTGTGTATGAGCAACACACACTCATTTCTCTGTCAAGGTGGCGCGCACACACTGGCAACACCGCACCGCATGCAAACAGGGCTCACATAGGAAGACACAAGCTCACATGCACACCGAGAGAGTGACGTAAGAGCACACCGCCGCACATCTGTAGATAGTGGAGTCTGCACATCTGCGTCAAGGTCATTGCAACGACCTGCATTAAAATGATCAGGATCTGCTGTGTGGGGGAAAAAAAACTCATGTGTGTCCGGCAGCTCGCTGTGCATCAGACAGAGGAACACACAGCCACACGTGCTTTCAGTTCAACCCCAGATTAAAAACACATCTCTGAGACATGTCGGCCTCCCCGGTGGGATCTGGACATTAAACACCCAAGTCTATAACAGCCTGGATCCGGTAGCCTATACGTGCCGTTCAGCTCGTGCGAGTCATTAACAGCTTTTAGAGGTTTGGACTCCTGCCAGATATAGGAACAGTGCTTTTTTTTCAACCAGACCAATAGGCTTTTTGTATTGCCCTCTGTGGCCCGTCCAATAACTTACCCTGATAGACGATCACCGCAAACGACCGAGTCAATTGCGGTGATTGATAAATTGATAGCAGGATCATTTGCCCGCCGGGGTGTGAAGGCAGGCAGCACATCCGCCCGGTATGATCGATGCGGCCAGACAGAAAGACGTTTTGTTTCCTCTACTCTCAATAACAATAGCCTTAATGACAGAAGACGTTTGAGCAGTTAGAGTGGCTGTGCCTCTGCATGACTTGCATTACACAATGACGCCTCATTCATAACATAAGTCATGTCTCCGACGCAACGGCCGTAAATGCATTTTCTTACCATCTAAATTGGCCTGGACAGATGAGATCCTAGTGGGAAATAGAGGCTGCCTACCCCGCTGCACACTTATGCAATTTGAAGAGAACAAAGCACAATTTGGACACATTCAACCGCCACTGTGCGTTGGATGCCTAACGACTGGGCTGGACGGGACATCCGGCAGTTGTGCGAAAATGCACGAGCCCACTGCGCATTACTAAAACGATGCACCCCTGATACATCCACTGGTGTCTGTTCATGAGAGCACGGTGTGAACTGGCTGGGAACCTCGAGGAGTTGTGCGAGCAGAGACGGGCTCGGGCTGGTGTGCAAAAACGGCCGCACGTGGTAACTTCATTTGGGTCAGTCCGGTGAGACATCCGCCGAGACTTCAACACGGGCTGCAACGGGTCATAGCGGGTATAGGGGAAGGCACTCACCTAACTTTGGCTGCCACAGATGATATCGCATCGTTTCTTAAATTCTTCCTTTTGGACACGGCAGTTCCCATGCTGGCATGGAAACGACGCAGGCAGGAAAACAGCTCATTCCCAAGACCCAAAGGACAGAGGAATGCGACGAGAAAACACTAAAAAAATGTTGAAAGGGAAATCCTGGAACAGCTCACGCGCCCGCAGAGCGACGGGGACCCGAAAACATGCCGGCACTGAAAAGGAGAGACGCAGGAGACAGCTTGGCAACCTTTCCCCCTCTCTCCGGTGATGAGCATGTACGTGGGGTAGCGGCACTCGGTGTGTACTGGAAGAAGACAGAGACGCGCACCTCTCTCTCTCTCTCTCTCTCTCTCTCACACACACACACACTCTCTCTCTCGCGCGCTCTCTCTCTCTCATTGATCTGAAAATGGAATGGGAGGACGATAGGGGGCTGGACCGGTGGGGGCTTCTTCATCTTGTGTGTGTGTGTGTGTGCGCGCACATGAGGGGTAGGATGGAGGCAAGAGACAGGGAAGCTAGTGCCACATCAGTAAGTGCCCGCCTTCCTTTCATCTCAGTGAGTTGCATCTCTAGACACAGAGCTGATGGCCAGAGGCTGTGTGATGTGTGATGCACAGGCCCAGATGACATAAGTAATGTATGTGGGAAATGTTTGAGTCACCGTTTATTTGTGGATTTTTATACATTTCTTGTCTTATGTTTTAAAATTCCTCCAGATGTTATTCTGGTAAAAATGATTCAGCACTCTCTCATCCAGTCACACACACATAGTCTGTCTCTCTCTCTCTCTCTCACGCACAAACACACACACCACAGGCAAGGACATAGGGAGCAATGGGACTGAGGTGGTGCAGTACCCAGGTTGCCATCACTTCAAAAAGTAACCTAATAATAGAAATAATGACTTTGACTTTAGGCTGTTATCAGTATAAATAATGATTGTTTGTGTTTGATAGGAATACTGGATGGGGTCAATAAATCATACAGGCTAGCTCCTAAATGTCATCAGCAGAGCAGTTGATGACATTCCCATAAGAATAACCTATAAGAACAATTCCCAATTTCGAGCTGGGTTGAGGATGAATGTTCAATTAGAGTTGGAGCAGTCATAGATATGAAATAGGTACAGTAGGAGATGATACAGTAGGAGATAATCTACCGTCCTACAAGAAGAAATTTGTAAATGTGTAAAATAGGACCTACAGACTTATTATGTCCATAAGCAATAGTCTTGTAAAAGCCAGAGTACCAACCTGAGAGCATCACATCTTTAAAACATATTATATAAAACATACCTAAAGGTGGATTACCTTCCATTTATTTTAAGAAATCCATGTTGGCAAGTGTCCCACCAGAGGGAATCGGTAGACTCACAGGTGAGAAAATATTTCACCTGTTCATGGAAACAGGGCAGTGAGTGTCGGCCGTCCTGGCGAATGCTAGATGTTGCACTGTTGGACGTGGAGTGAGGAAACCATGTCGTAGGTGATTGTGTAAGGGATTTAGTTGTTTGGGCCCACTTGCATGAATGTATATAGGCATGAGGCATGGTAAAATGTATGATATTATATTAGGAGCCTCTCTGCCATATGAATCCTGAGGCTCCAGCACTACAGACGTCTTGCTAGGTCCAGCAGCTGTTGGGTGCTCTGGTCTGAGACAAGAGAGAAGAGTGTCCAGCAGCCGCACCACAGGGCATCATGGTCGTAAATCCAACAGCGAAAGGAGGGGACTGGTGGATTTTCCTTTCACTGGCGTCAACAGTTTCCAAACTGATCACTTCTAAGAACAGGAGCTGGATCAGTGGACTCAGTGCTTAGTGTGGTGAACACTTTCAGAGCCTAAGAAAAGATTGTGTCCTGCTGTATATAAGAAGAGTGAACTGCATGCTAGAGGAAGGGGTTAACATCGGATCTGTGAGACTACATGACATAGAGACTCTGGACAGTTTTGTAAGTGCCATCTAATAAAGCTTTTGCTATCATGTGAGGTTTCTTATATGATTTGTTTTTAACCTTTATCCTGATACTTGAACTCTATGTTACATTATCAGTTCGTATGACACGTGCATACACCGTGAAGGAACACCGTCGCCGCACAAAGCACCCGGTAACGGGCCATCAGCCTTCAAACATCAAATCAATCAATCAGTCAATCAATCAGTCCCGTCAATCCACAGGTCACTCCGCCACTGGCTCGAATGAGCAGCGCGTCCTTGGGCTTTTTGTCTTCGGTGTGTGTGCTTCTCTTGCACATACAGTCATAAACGCACATGCACACACCACACACACACACACACACACACACACACACCAAGACAAAAGGAATGAAAATCAATAAATAAAGCAAGGCACCCCTGAGCTGGTGTGAGTTGCTGCAGGCCATTAAGCAGTAAATAATTCCAGGCAGCTCTGAGACGGAGTGAGTGTGTGTGGACAGACTGTAGATGAGCAGCAGAGGGGAGGATGGATGAACGGACCGGGCACAGGACAGCAGAGCTCCACACACTGACCAGAGAGGAAGAAGAAGACAAAGACAGACTACAGATGATGGAAAGAGAGGAGAGATGGATGGAGGGAGCACCGGGCAGCAAGGAAACAGAGGGATGAATGAAAGAAGAGATATGCCGCTTTACGTTCTACCAACCATCAGCAAATACAACAAGATACAGATGTCCTTAAATATGATGAATCTGTGTGTGTATGTATGTGTGCATACAAAAGATGCTAAAGGGGATGAAGATTACTTTATCGGTACTATTACACAAGTTGCTGGAAAAACATTGTAAGATAATGGAGGACACAAGGAAGTGAGGGAGACCAGAGGAGAGAGGACAGAAGAGATGAAAGGCAGTGAAAATGGGAGGACATGAAAGACACACACACACACACACACACAGCCATAAATTCATGTCTGCCCAAGATATTAGTGTCTCCCTTGACCCCGAGCAGCACTCACCGGTTGATTGGTTGCATAGCGGATCGATACTTGAGCCTGCACTGGTTACAGCAGCAGCCGGCCAAGTGGCTGGAGTGTCACTTTCAGGTGGTTCAATTTCCACTGAAAATAAGAGTTTTCTCGAGCTCTGATTTTAGTTAGGAAAATCCCTTAATAAAGAACAATGAAACCTGAAGAAATAGATATAAGTTATCATCTGACTGTTTCACACACCCTTTATTTTACCCTTTAATTTAAAGCTCCAACACAGAATTGATCATTTTTGCCATTATATGCACGCAAGTATATGAATTCTATTATTTTGAAGGGTTCGAGGGAAGCGAGAGACTAAATGAAACATTGATACCGACCTAAGGGACCGCTAGTAGTACTGAACCCTTTTAATCTGCTGGTTTGGTGGATAATTTAGAGGATCTAAAATAAAGAATGCTACTTCCCCATGGTGGACGTTGATAGTGCGCTCTATTTTCACATACTGTATCTCATGAACATCAGAGAGGACAGTTGCATAAAGCTTCAAGGTCAGAAGTTCTTTTTTATGAGCATCAAGACACAAAATATGTAGGCACATCTAATCCTCAATTGACTGGAAAGGTCACACAAAGCCTGGTGTTGTGCGGGTGGAGCGAGCCCTGTGTAAGAGCTGCATGACGACAGTGGCGTTAATGAAGTGACGTTAATGTGCTGCATTTTGTTTGGTATTGATTTTCTTTATATTTTCTTCTTAAGGCGAATCATTAACTCACTCCACAGCAAACCAATTTATCTTTAGTGTTGTTTGTTCACGATGCTGAATTAAGGCTTCCAGCTCCCGGGAGCTCTCCGTGGTCCTGAAACGTAACACTCAGGGCTGGCAGGAGGTTAAAGCTGTTTCACTGTCAGATTACATGGCAGATACCTTGTGTGTGTGTGTGTGTGTGTGTGTGTGTGTGTGTGTGTGTGTGTGTGTGTGTAAAACTACAAATAAATGAATTAAAAAGAAGAAGAATTTGTATATATTTGCCATGTCATGGCCACATTTTGGCTGAATTGTTGATCAGTCACTTGTCAATCAGATACAGCCTACAACTACAACTACTAAATAACTGCTACCCCCCCATGCCCACAGTCTCCACCTATTTTTCCCAAAGTGTTAAGAGATGACCGAGAGTCAAACTATTTATAGACAAGAAAGATAACATGTCATTGAGTCACTGCCAAGAAAAAACTCATCTTCCTTTGTAGGAACAGAGATGTGAAGGTTTAAGATATGTAGCGGTATCTGTGTGTGTGTGTGTGTGTGTGTGTGTGTGTGTGTGTGTGTGTGTGTAGGAGTCACAACCAGGGAGCAGCAGAGCCAAAATGAACAAATATCTGTTTTTGCGAGAGGAACAGTGAGGAAACTGCAGCTGTATGTCTGATAAGTAAATATTGTGCATTGTCACCAGGTTTCCACTTACTGGGGAGAAGATCCTTCAGCAGGTCAACAGCCCTCTGACCAGTATGTGTGTGTGTGTGTGTGTGTGTGCGCGTGTGTGTGTGTGTGTGTGTGTGTGTGTGTGTGTGTGTGTGTGCGCGTGTGTGTGTGGAAATGGCTTCACTTGCCAAAATAACCACATAAAACCATTTATGCTCGTGGAATAATCCTGGCCGAGCAATCCTCTCCATATATTCACAACCTCCTCTATATATTTTTAACAGTGGGCCAGCCAATTACCGAAGAGAGGAAATGGAACGACCACGTGGACGACCAACGACGGCACTCGGCAGTCCTAAAAGCTGACGAGGATCTGCAAAAGCACCGCCATTACCGCCGCCGCCGCCGAATTTCACCCAGTGGCGGTAATCTATATTACTCAAGCTGCCATTTTCCTCCATCATGCATCAAAGTGCGCCTCAAGAAACACCGCGGCAACTAACACGTCAAGCAAACACTGATCTGTAGCCTCAATCTGCTCCGCTGTGCTGTGTTGCACATTTTATGACGCCGACCCCATAATAACATCAGGGATTTTATATCGTAGCAAATCCCATTCCCTAGGGGCAGGGAGATGTCTAGAGATGAAGAGAATGAAGAGGGCGGTGGAAGAAAGATAGAGGAATAGCAGATTGGAAAGAGAGATAGGGGGGAAGAGGAGGAAAGACTGAACGGAGCATCTCACCGCTAGCAGTCATTAGCGCGAACAGAAAAAGGTCAACGTCCACGTCAACGTATTGGTTCATTTGCCGAGGATCACATCACGCACTGCCCCGTCTGTATTCAAAGAGAAGGAATTAAAGAGCTGCTGGAGGTATTTCTCTGTGACTGAGGACCCCTGCTCACCTGACGGGGGGGAGGGAGGGGGGAGGGGGGAGGGAGGAGATGGATAGCAGCAGTAAAGAGACAGAAAGGGGTGGAACAGAAATGAAGTGTGCTGGTGGAGGAGGACAGATTTTCATGGGAAGATGATGGATAGTGCAATCGGTGGGCAGGGAGTGAGAAAGTGTGTGTGTGTGTGTGTGTGTGTGTGTGTGGTTTGACTGGGGTTAACCTATAGGAGGTCTAAAAGTCTCAAAATCTGGTGTGACAACCAGAAAACACATCATGAAATATTTTTTATTATTGTAGCAACTGGCAAAAAAACTGGGGTCACGGTTAGAGTTGGATATGGAGATCTTCCCCACACACACACACACACACACCATCTGTGGGATTATTTCTATCCCCTACAGTGTGCCAAAGCCAAACTGTTCTTGTCAGGACGCGTCTTGATGAAGGATGACTGAAATGCAGTGGTGGCTATTGACTTAACCTCACTTTGATAGAAGACTCTGATACAGTCTTTTCTCACCGCCCCCCTGCCACCCCCCACCCACCCCCATACAAGTGCACCTTGATTCCTGGAAAACCTCACTGTTCTTCTACCCTCTCTGCGTCCCCCAGCATGCTGCAACCACCAGAGCTAGTGGAAAATAAACTACCAAACAAGGTCAGCCAACAGCCATTCATCCACCCTTCGCCCTGCATGCATGATCTAGCCACCGCATCAATCTCACCATAAGAAGCCTACAATACAATTACGCCGGCACAGTCCTGCTGTAGCTGATAAACGAACCGTGAGCACTTTCACAGGCCAGCATTCTGCGCATTGAATAAGCTGCAGGTCCCCGTCAGGCTGTGTGGCTGTACTGGATGTCGGTGTCTCTCCGGCGGTGTCGGTGCTAAACAGAGCAGACAAACTGTCAATAAACTCAAATTAGTTGTTGCTCTCTATAAATGAGTAATTGGGAATTATGTGGTGTTTGACAAAGTGTGATTGATTCAAAACGACAATGTCATTTTCACACTATTTAACGCCCCTTTCCCTCCCATAATCCCTCCCTGCATTAGAACAAGAGGAAATAGCGAAGGATAATAAGTAGACCAGCCAAGGGGCAAATTGCTAAATCTGAGTTAGAATTGCTGGTATAGAACTGTGTGCTAAACCAAAAATGGGGTGCAGGCTTGTTGCTGGTGTTTGCGCCCCCCCCCCTCCACATGACAACAGTAGTAATGGTATGTTCAAATGAGTCTGGATCCCATTGTGAGAGACAAGATTTGGCATTGGGATCCCGGGCAGATGCAGTACAAGATCTCCTGAGTATGGATCCCATCTTCAGCTTAAGAAGGATAAGGTTTCATAACATGCTTAGGTATTATTGATAAAATAAAAAGTCAAAGTTCCCATAAATGCTCTTATTTAGCATTATGACCTGATCAATATAAATAAACCCTAGTTGAAAAAGACATAGCAATTATAACAATATCATTATATCAATATTACATCAATATCGCTGTCCAAATATACACACACCTCACTCTTCTTGTCAGAAGTACGTTAGCATCGCTCCAGGGAATAGCTCGCTCTGTTTCTTGGATAAAATGTTTATAACGTACACTTAAAAATGTACATTTGCTGTCATGCCCTTTCCATGACTGAGGTCACGGGTGTAGAAGAAGCATGTTCTCTGTCCATGGTTAAAGAGTTACGCAGCACCGGAAGGAAAACCACCGAGGCAAACAGCTGCTGTCAATACTAATATTAAGAAACAACCTAGACGGAGCTGTTGGCAGAGACTCAGAAAAACATGGCTGACCCTGGATGAGCACAAGCAGAGCTGCAGAAAGGAAAGAACGGAGAGGAGAGGAGGACTTAAAAATAGAGGACGGTGAGTGGGCAGGGAGGGAAACACGACTTTAAGAAGAGGGCCTGGAGGAGGTGGAGCAGAAATGAAGACAAAGAGAGAGAGAGAGAGAGAGAGAGAGAGAGAGAGAGACAATGGAAAGAATACAATAGTGTCTTTGTCGACACTGTGCCTCCCGAGGGGATCTGCATCACATCCGGTGTCCCCCTCCACTTCTCCCACACAGGACAGCCCTGGTTATTTATGACCAGAGCCTCATTAGATGGCTACCCACATCCCGGTCCTCCTCCTCCTCCTCCTCCCTTCCCTGGTGACTCATCCACCATTCTCCTCATCCGCCTCCGTGCAAAGGTGGCGGGACGGTAATTGTCATTCTCTCCAGTTGATGGGAATCCCTGTGGTCACGACCGCCCACCACCACCCCCACCACCCCCTCCCCGTGACATTCAGGTGGCTAGTGGTAAATGGGCTGAGGAATCCTGGACATGATGCAGAGGCTTAAAGGTCTTAAAGGTCTTAATTCATGATGAGATGATGAGAAAACTTTCCACTGCTTCCATTTTCTCTCACTCGCTTTCTCACTCAAATCCCACAACTGCTGGACTCCTCGTCGTACGGGATCCTTTAATCATCATCCAACACGTACCTTTACTCTGGACTGTTCTCCTAAAGCCTCAGTCTCTTGTCTCTTGCAACAATCCTCTTTAATTGCCAGAGTCGAACATTTGTCCACAACTTGATTGGGAATTTATCAATTTTAACATCCATAACAAAAATGACAACATGAACTCAGACTTTTTCAGAACGACTGTAAGTACTGCCAGTCTCCAGTGCGCATGATATCAGCTGCACTGCTATCTACAAAGAGACTTCTGCCCCAACGCTTACAATTGCTGTATTGGCATTGCCACTATCAGGGCATGCTTCAGCTCTGCAGGGTGTTGACAGTCCTCTACAGAGGCAGCTATCACTGCCAGCCCCGCCGCCTGCATGTTGCTGAACAAAGCAGAGCTCTCTCTCTCCAACGCCGAAGCAGTGAGCAGCCAGGGACGAGCTCCTTCAGCTAAGGTCAAAATGCTCATATCTTCCACTGACTCGCTGACAGCAGGAGCCCCCACACACACACACACACACACACACACACACACACACACACACACACACACACACACACACACACACACACACACACACACACACACACACACACACACACACACACACACACACACACACACACACACACACACACACACACACACACACACACACACACACACACACACACACACACACAGGGTGTAATATAGTTCCATTTGATGCACACAAATACACACACGTCAACAGAATTGTGCACACAAATTTAATCCTGATGTAATTTGAGCTGGGCTGGTACCAATACCTGGATGGTATGTGTGTGTGTGCGTGCGTGTGTGTGTGTGTCAATTAAAGAGCTGAGAGAGGTTGGGTGGGACCAAATAGATACACTTGGGCTACTGGCCAACATTGCTATCAGTGTCTTGTTATGTCTGCTGTTTGTTTGTTTGTTTGTTTGTAGTTTCTGCTACAGGAATAACAACAGGACCAGCCAGGGGTTTGTCACTTTTTTCAATTACCCACAATTCCCTGCAGATAAGTCATATACATTTGAACACCAGTTAGCAGTACATCCAGCATTAAAAGAGACCACTTTAATGTGCAAGTTTTCAAAGCAACATGAGGCAACTAATAGAGATCCAAGGAAGCTAAATTATCACAGTCAGTCACAAAAGCTGCTGAATTATTGGCCTCTTCAATGTGCAAAGTAAATTTACACCAATAAGTCCATGCACTGGTTTCACACATCATATGGCTAAAAAAAAAAAAAAAAATCCAGCAGCCTTAATTCAGAGGTGATGGGGAATGAGGTGTGATAAATGTGTCAGCTCGCTGGAGTATAAGCAGGTGAATTTACAGTGTTGTTAAGGGGTGGCATAACTCCAACAGGGCAGTCCTCCAATCCCAGAATCACCTTCCTACCGGCTCCCAAGGGTCAACCAGTGTGTGTGTGTGTGTGTGGGGGGGGGGGATGGGGGAGGAAAAGAAGGGAGGCCTCAACCGTACGTGATGCCCATGCCTATCCCCACCTTGTCTCACCTTGGTACTGCAGCACACCTTACTCCCTCCCTCCTTCCACTTCTCGTCCCCCTGCCCTCACCCCCTCCCCTCCACACTAAATCGCTCCTAATGTCAGCCCCCCGAGTGACGGATTCCCACTGCTGCCCTTATTAGATTCCCCTTGCTCTCCGGTTGGCTGAAGAGCAATGGTCTGATTGCCTGAGAGGTAAAACAGAGACTGGTTAGAGGAGGAGACACGAGCCGAGGAAGGGAGGAACGGGAACCCGGGGGAAGAGGGGGGGGGGGGGGGAGTGGCGAGGAGTGACAGAGTGGATAAAGGGAGGAGAGAGGTGAGAGATTTGGGGATGAAAGTGGAAAAAAAAAAAGAGGTAAAGTGGGAGGGGTGTGCGACTGGATGGGCATACCAAGCAGGAACAGATGATGAGGGTCAAGGTAGTAGGAGACTAAACTGTTTCACTTTGAACTGTAAACAAAACAATGTGGTTTATTAAGTTTATTAAGATTATAAAAGTTTTTTTTAAATCTAAGTGACTCTTCTATAGAGTGTGATCAACCCAGAATGAAAGACAACATCAGGCTTGAGCTACAGCTGCGTCCCGTCAATGTCTGGTCCGACCTCACCAGTACAAACCGCTCAGGAAGGCCGATGGGTGAAATCCATTGAAACATGTTTTGCGGCTGAAAGGTTTCTAGCCCAGGGCACGTCAAGTTGTTTATCATTATTGTTTATCATTTTTCAGCTTGCACAAGAGGAAGGGTGAACACAGGGCAGATCGGATACAACCTTTGAGAGTGTGGGTGTGTCCTGAGGGCGTGTGAGCGAGCCCTCTCTCTTTTTGTTGATGATCTCACAAACTCTAGCAAGCGACCTCAAGAGGGCAGTTAAAACTTCACCAAGCTGCTTCGCCAAGCTGTGAAACTGACTTCCTGAGTGGGTATTTCAGCATATTAACTGGAAAACAGAGTAAGAAACTTTAAATGTTTACAAAGGTTTATTGCTTAAGACATTCAGTCAGAAGTTATGGCTCCAACAATACCCATCCTGAGTGTTATTCAGTATACTCTTATCCAAAGCACCCGTGGGGTTCCCTGTGTGTTAACCTGCACTACGATGTAAACATATCCGAGTAGTGGAAAAGTCCCCTGGTTATATTGGAGCCTTGGCCAGAGTGAATGGGCCTCCACTACTGTTGTTGTTACACTGCAGATGAATGAGAGACTGGCGCTTCGGTTGGCTGTCCTCCCAGAGGCTGACTGATGAATTATGGAGGCCAGTTTGTCTCTGTTTACTCAGACAAACATGTCCTTGCTCCATTCATTCACTTGTGAGTGAGTGAGTGAGTCTGAGACAGCAAAAAAGCCAAGGATGGAAAAATGAAGTTCACAGATGTCACCTTCTTCTTCTTACACACACACACACACACACACACACACACACACACACACACAACAATGTGTTCTTTGCCAAGAAGGGTTAAGGATTTACTGCTGCCGGATATCATGACGAAGCTGACTGCCAGGTGACAATGCCAGAAACAGTCTCTCTGTCCTGTGCTCCAACTTTCCTTCATGCAAAGGGACAAAAAGACAGACAGACAGACAGACAGAGGGTGAGACAGGCAGAAATACAGACACAGGCATATAGAAAAACACAGCGGTAGATAGACAGAGTATGTGCAGATAGATGGAAGACAAGTAGAGGGTGAGACATACAGGCAGGTAGGTGAACAGTTACAGTAAGAGACAGGCAGACAGACATGGATGGACAGACAGACAGAAAGACAGACAGAAAGGGAGGTGTGGCAGCAAAATGGATCCTTTGCAAGTGGATGAAATATACATCCAGCTTTCATGGCCACGTGGTGCCAACGAGCAGAGGGCTCGTAGTTTGAGCAGGCAGATAGTTGGTCCAATAGACAGGTGGATGACCAAATAGATGACAGACAGGCAAATAGGTACACAGAAGAAGAAACAGATGTATAGAAAGACAGATGGACGGGTATACAGATACACAGGCCGACAGTGAGATGACAAAGGGCACAGTATCTGATTAAGGCCCTTTTCTTCCCAGCGCTGTGTTCGGCTCCGTCTTGCTGCTCGAGCAAAGGAAAAGGTCAGTTCTCTCTGAGTCGGTTTCTCACTCACTGGGTCCCATTATCTCTCCGGGGGCAGCGCTGCCAAAACAACTCACATCTCCGAGGCGTGGGAAACTACAAGGGCACACGCTACGGGGGAAATGTTACCGTAGGAGTAGAGGTTTGCCTGAGATCAAAGAAGAGAGATGGAAAAAGACGGTATTTATTGAATTTATTTAATTGACCTTTATTGAACCGACAAGTTGACAAATAGCACTTTAATGCAAGAGCCTGGAGTAGAAGATAGCAGGGGGGAGGACAGGTCATATTCACACAAATGCAGAAATGAGACGGAAAAGATGACTGGACTGCCGAATCGGGAGAGGCGTCAATTGATAGTGAGCAGGATAAATGGAGAAGGGGGAGAGAGTGATAGAGGGTGAGTCAGGATGGAGGGGAAGGGGGAGACATGTGATGACAGCCCATCCACAGCTGAAAAAAGTATGGACGGGGGCATGAGACGCTCGAGGGGGAGAGAGAGTGATAAACGAGTGGTCACCGGACCACTGGGCCGATGAGCTATGAGAGACCCTGGTGGTGACGGGGCGTGCACTCCCTTCGACCCTGAGACTGACACCAACACCTGACACATGCACACACACACACACACACATGACCAGTTTCAAGAAGGAATATGCTACAGTCAAGGCTTTAACTCACCGTGCTGAAAACACTCAAACGTTACACATCACTTACAGTACAGCACTACAAGAGACATTTTTCATAATGTCTCAAGGCTAAATCATCATTTTTAACCGTTCTCTTCCCGTGCATCTGGACGTGCCAGTTTGCTCAGTTTACTTTGTTGTGTGTGTGTGTGTGTGTGGATGTGCGTGCATCACCATTTGCCCTTTGTACGTCTGCACCCACCACTGTCAAAGCCTACGCATTACCACCTCTACAACAGTGAGCAATAATAGTACACATGTATCAAACACCGACACCAAAATACATCTGAGCAAACACGAAGAAGCCTGGTGGGAAAAAAAACACCTTGCTCACTCCGGTGTATTCTGTATTTGTTCTATTATTGCTGCACTAGCCAGCGGCGCTGTGCAGAGGGCGTCCACAACCTATGGCCCTATCCCTATTTCTGCTGAATGTCGTTCTGTTTTTAGCAGCTATAAACCCCAGTGACGTACTTGGACAGTGCTGTGCGAGATTTCATTAATCTCAATCAGACTACAGGTGCTAAATCATCTCAAAGTATGTTTTGTGGATAGTTACCATCTTTCCTTGCAGCCCTACAAACATTCCATTAGAATATACGTTTCATTGTGTTTGCACTGATTTTTGCTGATCACTGGGATTTTAAGCAATACTGCTGACTGAAATACCTCCAAAACGTTACCATGTACCAAGAGGGATGCAGCAACTCCATTATTCCTAAAAAACGACCTGCATCATCAAACTTAAAAGGTGCTGTGTGTGGCGTTTTTAACCATCCATATAGGACTGTCTCTTGTATGTAAACACTAGGAGGTGTGCACGCAGCCCCCAGGGCACAGCATTTGCCTGCTCATTATATTTTCCTATGAAAAGCTGAAACTACATTTCACTTTGTTCTGTGACTTGTCATCGTTTTTCCAACAGTAGTGTAATGTAAATGCATTCAATTATGCTCCTGAGGCTTTTACTATCCCGGTGTTATTGCTTCACCTTCATCTTTGCTTCACTGTTGGCTTGAAACGCCAACGTGACCTTACTTTCTTGGATGTTTGTCATGTTCCTTAGATTATTATTATAGCTTCAGATGTTTGGTTTCTGTCCATGTAGCATACATGCTGATTTAACACTGATCAGTATTGCATCCTTTCCTGTGTTTAGCTGATTGTTGCTACATAACCACATAATGACACAAATTTGGTTTTGTAAAGATGAAAGATGAAAGAGGACACACTTCACCAATGCTTTTGCCATTTATTTGCTTTGTATAAAAGCATTTCAGCTGTGTTTCAATGTGTATATGAAAGTATTTCAGTAGTGCGTGTTTATGAGCACAATGCATTGCAGTAGTGTTTTTGAGAGGGTTTCAATAGTGTATTTAAGAGGGTTTCAGTCGTGTTGTGATGATGCAGTAGTGTGTCTGCATCTGTCACTGAATAAATGTGTTTGTCATGTTGGTGCCTTATATTCTGTGGGTTTATGCAACATACTTACTTATTTTACCGCCGTCACGTGAATGAGTGCACCATTCACATGAATCGCGATACTGCCTTTTACTCACCCAGTTAATCTCTCCTTCTCTGCTCCCGCGCTGGTCCGCCAATTCGGTTTCTTCTACAGAGCATAATGTACATTTGTTTGTGTGGGTCCGATGTGCCGGTGGAAGGTAGGTGAACGTGAGCGCGTTCTCTTGTTGGGTTCTCGTTCCGACCGTGGTTACGTGCGTCTCCACCGGTCTAGTGGCGCGCGCCCCAAGCTCATGCTGTTTTTATGCAGTGAGGGCGCGTTCACCAGCCTCAGATGTTTCGGGGCGATAAGAAAGGTAGTACCATGGCTGACTGTAATGTTTTCTTTATACGTAGATGTTACTCGGGGTGTATGTAAAGAAAAGTGTTTTTAATCAGACTACAGAAGAAATATAAAGAAATAGTGTTAGTTAGTTATGAGTAGATGTTTATTGCCATGTATAAAGTATTTGTTTAGCAGCCCTGATACTCCCCTGCTGTTCAGGTTAACATGGTTTATCCCAGGTGAAGTGGAGGGAAACCTCTCTATTTAAACCAGTCTGGATGGACTGCTGGAAGGGCTGTGATGTCTCCTAGATGAGTGGGAGTAGAGAGAGTTGTCCGCCAAACACATATTCTATTCTATTCTATTCTATTCTATTCTATTCTATTCTATTCTATTCCGTTTGTTTCTTTTGTTTTCTTTTTTCATTCACTGTAAATATGGACATCGCCACAGTTTTCTGTCCCTTCAGGCATCTGCCTAATTAAAGTACTTTTTTTTGCACCTGACTTCCTGCATCCAGAATGGTACCAGTCCATTGGTAACACGTGTATATCAGCATAACCCATTTCAGTAGTGTTTGAGTGTTTCATTGTGAGACGTATGTGAGAGATAATATGTGTGTATATGCCAGGTAAAGTTTGAATAACGTCCTGTATGGTACTTCACAGAGAAACCTGTGGAATCTCCCAATCTGCACATCCCGTACAGGCCTGAGGTAATGATGAACTGAATCACATTGAGACAGAGTGGCATTTCACAGATTGAAATCTAGACATAACAAAGCACCCAGAGATAAAGGACAGCCCTAAATTACCGGAACCTACTCTGAGCCCAGAGCTGACCAAGCAAGTGGCTGGATAAGAGGTGTTTGTGAAAAATGACTTTGTCCTCTACCTGCACCGGATCTTACATCTCTCACACAACGTAAATCTACTTGGCTTTTATTTTCTGTATATGGCACATACCCATAGCTGACAATATGTGAGTATTTATGGGAAATAAAACAAAGTTTTGACCACTGGTGTTTGTCACACAACAGTAAAGTAATTGCATGTAATAAATAGGAGTCCCGCACACACACACACACACACACACAGATTACATCAAATAAAGCGCTACCCAGACTCACTGACAGGCAGCCGTAGAAATGACCCTGCAGCCGTAGACACTATTTTACCTCAAATGATTCTCTGCGCTGCATCTATCAACAACAGCCTTTCTGAGAAGGGGGCATGTTGCAGGAAGCTTGTGTTGCAATCCCTGTGTCACTCAGGTGATGGAACAAAGCATTGGTGTCATGTTGTGGCTGGCAGAGACACAGAGGAAGAGGACGGCTTCAGAGAAGTAATAGCTACAGGCTGACTGGCAGATGAGCTCCAGCGTAGCAGATGAGAAGTGTATGCATCAGATTGATTTTAACTGCAAGGTCTCAGCCTTGTAAAGAAATGTACTTCTAGTCCTCCCATGAACCTACTTCGCACACAGAATACAGTCTAGTCTGAGTCATTTTGTTAGGAATGGAGATAAATATTGATGCTGTACAAACAAATCAGCAGAAAACGTTGACAGAAACTATTGCGTGACATTCGTCTGATTTCTTCTACATGGTTAAATGGATTCTACTTTAGCGCTTTATAATTTCATTAACTTAGAACAAAGAAAAACACTGGATGTCACAGCTCACTTCATTGTATACGTAGATGACTCACTGTACAAAAGGAGGTGAGTGGGAGTTAATACTGAAGTTACTTATTAAGAATGTCACTTTTTAAAATGTAGTGGATAACTTTTACAGACTCTCAATAAGATGATCAACTTCATAGCTCATGATTTCGAGCTATACAGCATTTGGGAAATGAACTCCCGTTAGAGACATGAGTGATGCTGTGTGGGAGCAGCCGGTGTGTTGAAATTCTATTTTTGCACTCATGCGTTGGAGAGGTGCTTAAACACCTGAAGCAAATAGCGCGACCCACTTACCTGCTTCAGTCCTTTTTTGGCCCCGTTTCACAAAAGCCAGCAGACCTGGCAGAAGTAATGAAAGAGAGGGAGGAAGGGAACGAGCAGCGTCGCACAGGACGAGATACAAGTGGTTCTGGGCCGATACACACAACCTTCTTTAAATCAAGCTGTCCCTCAGTTTTAAGGTCAGCAACTCCCCCTTGTCCCTGCCTCATTTTTCCATAAGTGGCTATACGTCTCTGGGTCTTTTATTGCCTGTCATGGACATTCGGTTCAGAGTGGACTCAGTATGCCAACACACCGCTGGCCATCCGATCCCCTCCGTGACTCCCCTTGTTCACTGTGATCCCCTTTTTTCTGCCAAACCACTTATTTTGGCGAAGCTCCTTCTCATTCGCCACATATTTCCTTGCTGTTCCACTTTTCCCCCCCGTGATGTATCGATCTAACGAAGTGTCACTTTATTTGCCGTTTTGCTCTCGTTCTCTACTTCCAACCAAACCATCCTCCTGACCCAAATTCCCCCTGGAAGCTCATTAATTAGCTGATGAAAGTTTGCATTCCCCAGGGGAGGCAGTGTGAAAAAACTCATTATAGGACACATCAATAAGGTGGGATTAATCACCCATTGGTGTGTGTGTGTGTGTGTGTGTTAAAAAGGCCTACAGGTGTTAGGTCTCATTTATAATAATCTCTACGTTCTTTACCAATCTGCCCCGAGTTCAGTACAATACAAATAAGCTCTCCTTAACCCATTTTTCAGATTCTGCTTCTCTCTCACAGTCATCCTCTCTCCTCACCCTGTCCCCCGTATAGCATGTTAAAATGGAGATATGTCATCATGAGGATAGTGATTTCTTGAATGGTACCCAATGAGCATGAATAGATAAGAATTACACTCATTCCCCGTCGATGTACTGATGTAACGTGACACCTGACTGATCCCAGGGAGGTCAGAGCGCAGGGTCAGTTACAGAACTGCCTTCTTGAAGCTGGTAAGGATCCAGTGTCTTGCTCAAGGAAACTAATAAATGGGTCACCCTGCCACCCCATCTGAACCGCTTGCTTTCCACTGCTTGATATTGTATTTTTTCCATCCCTTGTTTGCTCAGGTTTAATATCCCCACTTAATATCTGTGGGATAAGATCTCGTTTGGAGAGTCCTGCTACAACAGAACAAAGCAGGTTCCTCCAAGTAAAACTTCCTCGGTACCTATTATTTCTTGGCACTGCTTTGAAGTGTCATTACTCACACCTCTCTCCCGGTCCAAGCTCTGCCAGAGCTCAGCATGTCATTTTCCACTAGCTGATGAAGTTACACTTAATAAAAAGCCAAGTCAATCTCTCATTATCGGTGTTATCCTCTCTCCTACCAGGCAAGTCGACGTTTATATTTTACAGCAAGCCAAAAAGAGAGATGGCAGTGTAGAAATATGAAACACACACAGAGTTTAACAACGAGAGTGGTTTATTAGTAATAATCTATTATCAAAAACAATATTTATCAAATTACATAAATATAGACACACGTAATTGACGTTATACAGGATTAGTGGGAAACTTGGTGTCTGTACGATGCTTGCCAACGAAGGCACAGTGTCTGAAGGAGTGGCTCTGAGACTTTCTTTCATTAAGCCCGTGGCAAACTTCCATACGCTACGTAAGCTCTTCATCCATTACCACCTCCCATTTAATGAAACAGCAAAATACCCATTCTGCCAGACCCCATTAATTCATTGTGCTTGATGGTTGGATAGAACCCAAAACTACTAAATAATTGGTCAGTTTTTTCAAAAGTTTTTTCAAAAAGTTCACCAAACACCACCTCCGTTGGTAAAGAGCAACCTTCTCCCAACTCAGACGTGTTCACACATTCTGTGTACCAGCTCCACTTATATAAAAATCACAAGGGATCTTCACGGCGTTCACCACAGGGTTTTTCCATTGTCTGCACATATAATGCTACAGATACTTGAGGCACACAAGGTACAATATCTAGCCGGAAAAAATACATATATAAAAGACTTGCATTGACAGGTGCAATGATAAAGTGAGTTATAAAAAGGACAGAATAGAATAAAGATATAAATAAAGTTAATCAAGGCTCTCTAATGATTAATTGGTCCAATCGTGCATTGCAATGCACTTCGGGAATGATTGTCCAGCCGTCGTGGGTTTATGCCTGTGCACCAATGCTATAATAGCATCGGGATTATGGCTGCACTTACATTCATATGATTTCTAAGATAAGTTACTTACTTGCTTGATTTTCAATGCATCTATACGTAACGAAAATCTGATCTTTATTAATATCAGGCCACACATGCCTGAAAGAATGCTGATATGAGTCTTAATGATGCATTAGCCAAATCATGTGTTGCAACATGCTCCTGTGAATAATTGACCAGCTGTCTCAGATTGCGCCTGTCCATGAATTTTACAGAGGCATCTCGAGCTTCGAGTTCGCCAAGCAGATCTGCACTGTCTGTTGCCCAGTGTGTGTCTGATAGATTCAAGCCAGAAAACAGATGGGGAGAATGCTCTCTTGCTACCCCGGAGGAAAACTAGGACTTTGAAGTGGCTTGCAGTGACTGCTACCCCATCCTGGCCCATGAGGCGGGACAAAACTGTGCCAACAGCCATGACCACAGAGAGAGCAGCTTGCTTTCCTTTCTTTTTTAGAAGCACTCTTGAGGTGGCAACAGTATGCGTGTTTGTCGCTGTTGCAGGTGTACAAAATATTACCACCTTTGTAATATTGAGTTGCACTGGCTTTTGTTTGATCTATGTCTCAACCTATGTCCACTATGTTCAATCTGTCTCCATCTACATCTCTGACTGAAGTGGATTTAAGGGTCATAACTTTCACCTCGGTCTGGGTTCATCTAGTAACTTCTATTTCATGGAAATAGGAGGTGGCCCCAATATTCTGTATATCAGCCCTTTGCCTGCACCCTTATCTTCTATCTCCCATTGAACTGGTAGGACTCATGTAAAGGAACTTCAGTCTTCACCATCTCAACGTGAGAAAGGAGCCGATATGTAGTGCACGGAATAGACTAGGAATGGATTGCACTTAAGGCTGTGAAAGGACTGACACCTAGCTGCCTGCACTCGGTTGCTGAAGGGACTTCCTATCTGTCAGCCTGTGAGTGTGTGACCGCCTAGGAGGTCAGGTGATACAGGACAGATTGGTAATCAGAGTCACTGTGACAGTCTTACGGGCAGAATGAGAAGATCCATGTGGGACAGACCGGATGGCAAAGCATGACTAAGAGAGCCTGACAGGCAGGTTGACCTGTGATAGCCCGATTAGGCGGAGTTAACTGAGTGGCTGTTCACTCGCTGGAGAGGAAATCCTGGTTTGAAGTGCATGTGGGAGAGGACAACCCCAGTGGACTGTCAAGGGCAGGGGAGTTTGAGAGGTTGCTCAGAGTGGTGTTGACGGGGGGAGGAATACGATGAACATGTCTCCCTTCCAGCTCTTCATCCTGAGGATCAGAAGCAAGATTAAGTCTCCGTGCAGAGAGAAGGGAGCTAAAAATAGCATTTCAATGAATAATAGCATGCACAACTCCTCCAATTACAGAGAAAGTGGTTAAACATGAAATATGTAGGATTTTCACTCCTTGGATCAAATGAAACAATAATTTGTTCTGTACTTTGCAACCCATGTCTGCTTTCTATCCAAGTCATTTTCTTCCCTTCTGTTATTTATAAAACAGAATTTCCACTCTGCTGGAGATTCATTACAACTGCTGTGGAACTTATGAAAGGTTTAGGAAAATACTTCTGTCCAAAAGATAGATCGATGAATTTATTGATTTTCCATAAAGTAAAGTACTTCATGATTGCCAGCCTGGACAGCTCAAGTCGGTAGAGCCTCTCAGGGTCGTGGGTTCAATCCCCACATAGTGTCACTATCACCTTTGTAAGTCGCTTTGGATAAAAGCGTCTGCTAAATGACTGTAATGTACTGTAATGTTTACCTGAAATGAAATGATAATATTTTCCTAAAATATTAATATCGCTTTGCTTATTAATATATCAAATAAAAATATCGAGTATTTTCCTAAAACTTTCATACATTTCACAGTAGTTGTAAAAATGTAATGTGATGTGACAAGTGTAGGTAAAATGAAAAGTAAAAATCCTTACAAAAGGGTGGACACACACTACAAGAGTAGAACTTGATTAAACCCCAATCAGGCTGTCCTACAAAATGGATATTATTATGGCAAAAATCACAGTTACCCTGAGATGTATTCCTGTAGGCCTGAATGAATGACCTCCAAAATGTGGCCATTTAAGTGCTGAATCGGTACATGAAATACAGTAGTACGAGTCCACCCTTATGATCAGAGGTTCGCACCGTGTCAGCAGTCTCCTCCCCCTCAGTGTGCTCTCCGTAGTGATTGTACAGCTCCATGTCAGACAGAGCACTTTCCATTGCCTCATCCTCATAGTCAGTGTGGTAGTCTGACTCGTCTGATGGAGGGAAGAGAAAGTGCCACAGGTAGAGAGTGGGTGAATGAGAGGGAACAGGTGAAGAGAGCAGAAGAGGTGAGGGATTAAGGTGGGCGGGCAGGTAGATGAGTGAGACAGTGAGGCAAAAGGATGTAGGAGGTTGTGAGAAGTGGAACAGGTGATGAGTGATGAATGAGAAATGGGTACAAACAGGAAGACGAGGAAGAAGGGGGAGGGTGGAGATGTCTGAGTACAAGCAATGGGATTGAACCAACACATTAATCATTATTAAAAGGCCAATCTGGAATTGGAGTTTTAGCACCACTTTCACCAAACATGTTTTTTTTAAATACAATTTGAATCTTTAAATTGTTTGTTTCTATTAGATTGGAAACATCGTAGCCAGAGGGACTTTTATTTTGAGTTGAAATATAAAAGTTGCAAAGGTCCTGCTTTCCATCAGCAGCATGTTTCAGCCAGCGTACATAAATTATACATAAATTATATGCTAAAAATGGGGATTTAGCAATCAGTTTCCTCCCCTCTGTGAAACAGATTCATTTGCTAATAGAGTTTGACAGGAAAAAAAACAAGCCCATCTAAGAGAGAACCCAAACAAAAGCAAAAAAAGCAAAGAAAGAGAAACAAGGAGGTGGTGCCGTAGCGTACCTTCTCCAAGCGAGGACACAGATTGCCAGTCCATCAGAAAGTGTGTGTGTGTGTGTGTGTGTGTGTGGTGTGTGTGTGTGTGCGTCTAAATGTAAGAGCAGAACTGCAGTTTTGTAATTAAGCTCAATGAAATCATTCTGCTCCTCCAGCTGTGAGTAACAGCTGGAGGAGCAGAATGAAACAGTAAGTCTTCTTAACATTTATCTCAGCTTGTACGCCTGCAGCCAAATCACATCAGTCAGCGAGGAGTGTCTCACGTAGAGTACAGCAAATAGGGATATGAATCTCTCCTTCTTATACTGAGCGGATGTGCATCTTGACATGTAGTTAGCGATTCAATACAGGACATATATCTTAAAGCAGGTTGATTCAATTGCTTTACTTTTTTTATTTATTTAATCTGATATGATTTAATTTGTTGATTTGTGTCCTCAATTTGACTCATGGTAATCAACAACCATAAAATAACTACAACCTCTGACTAGTCACACATTTTACTGTGACACATAATGCACTTTTTATATTTCTCTTGAACTTGACACTATGAATGAACTTCTGCTAGAAATATGTTCCCTTCCACCCCAGCAAAAAAAAAGAAAGCAATAAAAGCTAATTAACTGCTTAGTAATTAATAATTAGTCCATATAATATGAACCACGGTGGAAGTGACAGTGTTCATATTATAAACTGATTGTGACAGATTGCAATGATAGAATAAAATGCAATGGCAGGACAATATTAGTTTTGTTTTTGTTTGTGGTTGACATTGTAAAACAAACTCAAATGTGTCGCTCACTAAGTTCCTGAGTCAAGTGTGAAAAAGCTGGGAATAATTACGAGCAACCAGCCATCTATAGAAAACTACAATCATTGCATTTACGGCTTCAAATGAGTTTGAATGTGAAGCAATGAGTCTGAACATTGCTTTGAGCCATCAACTCATTCTAGCAAATGGTGTGAATACTACATAAGCTAAAAACCACATTCACAGGGAGCTGGTTGCAGCAAAGTGTGGCATGGAGGGAGAAAGAAAGATGCAAAAAAAACCAGAGAGAAATCAATATTGGACATTTTGCATGTTAAAACAGTTGATTGATCCTCCCCCAGCTTTGAATTGGTACAGGTAGACAGTTGGCCCAGTCTCCCCAGGTTTGAATTGGATAATTGTTACCCCCCTAATAGCCACGGTATCATCACGCTTCACTGCTTAGAGATCCCAACAGTGACAGAGACACAATGTGGGCGTGAATGATAGTGTTGGTGTGTTGATCACTTTACCATCCACCAGGGCAGGTTTGATGGGCTCGATGCGGGACACAATCTCTGCCAGGTCAGTGAAGGAAGCGTTGGGACATGTCACCACCTGTAAGGATATGGATGGAGGGACACACACGACACACACGACACACGACACACACGACACACGGACACACACGACACACACGACACACACACACACACACACACACACACACACACACACACACACACACACACACACACACACACACACACACACACACACACACACACACACAGTTGGAGGGGCATCTTAATCAAATCCATCTGGAACCATATCTGTAGCTGTAGGGCTCAGTAACTATCTGATAGAATTTCCTCAATCCCCAAATCCATCCTGCCTTTCCTCCGTACACCTCTGGTTCTCTGGTTTGTTGTTGCTTAGGGGTCATTGTCTTAACTCCTTTCACTATCAGTCCCTCTCGTCTTCTATCCCTTCTACTTTCTTCAAATAAATAGAAGATAAATATCTTATCTTTCTACCATCATTCTCCTTTGGTGCCTCCTTATTTTCTTTCACACTGTTGTTCTGCTTAGGGATCAGATATCGTACAAGGAAAATCAATTCCTCTGTATTTCAGAAGCACACCAATTCATCCTTTTATTCTCCTTATAATAGTGCTGCAACCCAAGAACATCAGAAGGTGCGATAGTAGACTACAGAGTGCAGCTGACAACGTAGAAACCACAGAAATAGAATCAACCAGAATAGCCACTCCTTGACGGACCGAGGTGATCTCTTTTCGTACACTTTGAGACGGCTGTCATAGAATTTTGATGTTGTAGTCATGGAAACGAGCATCGCGGACAGTGCATGACGCACAGAAAGTTAGAATGTTCGGCATGGCTGCCGAATGTGAGGCTAAATGACGCCATCGCCATAGTAACACACGATGTTTCCCCCAATGACCATTCAAGAGCACTGATTGGATTAGGTATCATCCCACTTCTGAGGCAGAAAAGAAAGATAATGAAGAATAAAAATGAAAAACTAAGGTCATTTGGATCAGTTGTAAACATAGGTAGAGGTGCTGTCCAATATATTCTTTTTCCTCACACTCTCTTGGTCATCATGTTGTATGTTATTGAGCAAGCCTGTTTGCAATATCAGGTACTGTCAGTTATGGGTCTTTTTAGTGAGTTCATCGATTTCATCTTCTTCTGATTAAACTCCATATTGAGTTTTGACTATCAGAACCTCCATCCCTACCTCTTGTCTTCCTCTATCTTCTCCTTTCTTCATCTCTCTCTCTCTTGCAATATCGTCTTTAACTCTCTTGTTGCTCTGGTTGAAGCTTTCCTTTTTCATATTCTACACCACTCCCATCTCTTCTTCCTTCCCCTCCATTCTTACATTGTTGTTGCTTTGGGTGTTGTGGAACTCCTCCTGGTGTCTGTCCTTCAACATTTTCTCCACCACTCCACTGCGACTCCACACATCAAACACAGTCTTGCCATGCTGGTAGCCCACCTCCTGCACCACACAGACCAACACACATCAATCCATTTCATTTTCTTTCTTTTACCTGGTGGCTAAAATCCTTCAGGATGTGGGTATAAACCGAGCATAAACTTTTACATAACATTTTATCTGAGATTTGTTACGGAGTTCAAATACATTTTTTATGATTAGTCATGACAAGGGATAAAATAAGAGTTACAGCCGAGGCAAAGAGCAGAATTGGAGCGACAACAAAACAAATCAGAATCACAACAAGACACCACGTCATTCTCAAACTTACAGCGATCTCATCAAACTTGCCGAACTCCAGTGTACGGTATCTATCAATAGGAGGTCTGATGTACTCGCAGTAGTCACTGTTCTTCACTGATTCCAGCTGCCTGACACAGCACACGTAGGCCAGCCGTGTTTGGATCTCCTGCCATGTTCAACACCTATGACCACAGGCCAAACCAATACTGTACTAGATTATCACTACATATTGGTGAAATAAAGCAAAATATTTCATCTTAACTCTCGGAAGGGGGGATTGATGAACACCCCAAAAATATCCCCTCACTGTTCTTCATAATATGATCCATTTATTATTAGAATACTTTCTCACACAATAGGTTGTATCTTTTTTTAATCCACTCCATCTCATCCCTTACCTTGACTTTCTCAGCCAGAGGGTTGAGGCGTTTCCATAGCAGCCACCAACCTGAGAGTGAGTCGCCATAATTGGTCAGGTTGGTTTCATCCTGGCTGCCCACGTCAATAGCTAGCACCACTTTGGCTCCCATGGTGCGTGCCACATCAGCTGGAAGCAGAAGATGAGGTTTTAACTCGTTCTTGAGATTATCTTTATGGCACTTCGGTTTTATTCAGTATTATATATTATATTATACTGAAGATAGTTCCAATCCTCAGTTCTGATTGTCTGAGTCTCATTCAAAATTGTAAAAAAAACACCCAACAAACACCTACAACCACATAACAGTCAATTTAAAAATGAATGCAGCAACGTTTTCCTTTTTCCCCTAAATTCTCTGGAGTTGCGATGCATCTAGTACATGTGGTAAATTATTTTTCTTTGCATCAATTGGTGGTCATATGAAGGCTCATGAAGGTTTGGAGCAAAGTGCCATAAATGGCTCACTGATTGGAAGAAAGTGTACACCACATTTGTGTTTTTTTAATGTGTGTCACCGCCGTTTCATAAAAGCAACGAGCCCCTCGAGGCCGTGCTTTGTTTACAGTGATTTTAGAACTGGTAAGAGGTATTTTTAGGCATGACGCACAGCAGAATATTACTGAAGTATACAGTACAATGGAGAGAGAAAGGTAATATAGGAGGGATAGGGGATGACACGATGAAGGCTTTGACAACACCACAGTGACTCTTGCCCAGACTGCCAAAACCAACTACATCCTATGGTCCTAGACAACAAATGTCATCAAACGCCCACATTGAACTTGATCCTGCAGATTTACAACATTCACCAAATCAGACTCCTCCTCAGGATCATTGATGGATTGCACAACTACTACTAAGACTACTAAGGGAGCTGCACCTACACACCTACAGGCAATGGTTCCATCCTGGCACTTAAACTCCGACCTCCCTGCAGTAATCAGGCCATTCATCCACATAAACTCGACTCTTCTCCTTCCTGGTAATGGCGGAATTAACCTACCACCCACGTCAGGACAGCAGAGTCCCTCTCAATCTTCTGTCATTTCCTGAAAACTCATCAAGAAACTCTTCATGTCCCTTTATAATATACCTTCCTTTACCCGTAAATCACATCCCACTCTCCTATCTTCCTCCTCAGCTTGGATTTGATTGTCTCAGTGCTTTGACCCTTGCTCTCCTTACTGTCGTTGCTTATAATGTTGGTGAATCAAGAGTTTAATCTTGGATGGTGTTAATTTCACACGCATCTTACGGTTTTCTGATCAATCAATATAATTAAATTAAAAAACAATCAATTTAATCAACAGATTGTAAGTAAAATCAACAACTGATAAAATAAAACAAAATACAAAATCCTGATAAAATAGTAAAATGACACGGAATAGCATAAACAACAAGTACGCCATGGCAATGAGAGAGCAAGAATGAGAGGGATGGAGTATGCCAACTGAAAAGACACAATGCAATGAACCTGGTAGGTTGTTGATGTAGCCTCCATCCATCAGCAGGTGTCCATCTTTGGGGTCACAGAGAGGCGGCAGGTACCCAGACAGAGACATGCTGGCACGCACATACCGCCACAGAGAACCTCAGACAGGAAAGAGGCAGCTATTACACCCATACAGCACTTTCTGCCCATAACGCATCGATTGAATACAAGTGAATTGAATAAAAAAAATAAAAAAAGTAAGCAAACATTAAAAAGGCGATTCTTTAATTCTGTCGAAATCAAGATGTTATGTCTTTAACATTTTCAATCACGGTTTCATTTAAAATGGACAGCAGAAAGACTAAATATCTGAAATGACATCATTGATGAAATCAGCTAAGGAGGTACTAACCCCCTAGAAAACGTAATAGATGTGGGAAAGAGGAAAGTAACATTAATATACCTACCATCAGTGTGTACTCTCATGGCAGAGGCAGTGATATCAGTGGTAATGTTGAAATACGGTATCCAAAGATCCTGCACACACAGCAATATAATATATCAATACAACAGAGCAGCATAGTAAGACCACATGATAATGGTTATTATCTTGTACCACCACTAGATATTTTGGACACCAACCTGCTAAAACTAGTTGGCTGCCATCGCTTTGCCCTCTACATTAGCCCACATTTAAATTCTGACACTAATGGTTGGGGCTTTTAAAACTCATCATCAGGCACTGACCCCACTCTCGCTCACCTCTATCTGTTTGCCCTTGAAGACGTTGTTGATGCTGGAGTTGAAGGCGGCACCGGAGAACATGGAAGTGACCGGGTAGGTCAAATCGAGAACCTTCTTGAACACTGATGTCATCTCCTATTGGGAAAGAAAGTAAAGAGTAAGGTCAAAACGTTTTCTTTCCTCTACACATCCACATTTCCTGTTTCTCAGGTGCAGAAGGAGGATTCATGCTTCGAAATGTACTTCGTTTTGGTGCAAAAGAACATCTGCTACCTCTGGCCATTTTGATTCATTGTTTTTGTGGGTGCTGTGTATACATGTTTTTGTAACCCGTTATACCTTTCTCCTGGCAAACACAATTTACATTGTTTTTGGTGATTGGGCTCTTTAAACCTGGCTCTGTGGCTACGTGAGACAAAGCTAGCGTTAACAAAACTAGGGTTGGTAACATGAAGCAAGCCCATAATAACTCAAGTCAGCATGTACAGAACGCTGCTGCTCAGAGAATCACATTTGAAGCAGACAACAACACTGACGACGACTAGCTGTGAGAAGAACGTCAATCTAACTTATTTGTCCGATGGCGCATGACTGAAAATTACATCCTTAAAAAAAAAAAACATCCTTAGATATTATATGTACAAGCAGGACCAGAAGCCCCTGATTAGAAGACTTGAGGGACCTGGCAGACCTCTATGGGGACAGAAGTTCAGAAATGTACCCAGGACAATACCATGCAAAGCTTTAAATACAAACAGCAAGATTTTAAAGTCAATTATCCAACAGACAGGGAGCCAGTGTAAAGACACCAGAACAGGAGTAATAAGATTCCCCTTTTTGGATCTAGATAAGAGCCGCAGCATTCTGGACAGACTAGAGACGGGAGACAGATGCCTGACTAATACCAGGTCTGGAGCTGTACCTGTAAAATTGACCCATTGCTTTAGGCGGTGAATCATAATAGCGTGGTCGACTATATCAAAAGAGGCACTGAGGTCTAAAAGAATTCAGATTGAGCTGTCTCTCACGTCTGCTGCTCGAAGGAAGGCATTAGTCACCTTCAGAAGGGAGTGGGCTAAAACAGGACCGGAATTTTGTTCTTCATAGTGAATATTGTTTTTGTTCAGGAAAGACAGTACTTGGGACAGGAATGCTAGTAATGGCCAGGGTACTGGGGCCAATTGTCCCAACAACCTCCTTTAAAAAGTCTGGTTGGGAGGATGTCAACAGATGTAAGGCTTCATGACAGAGAACCAGAGAAATAGATCATTGATGAAAGGGGGTGTAAGGCTCAACTTAATATTTGTGACCTTGTTCTTTGCATTTAAATGGAGAAGATACCAACTCTGGAGGATTGGCAACTATCAGTGATAATATCAGAGAAGTGTTTTGCATCCTTCGGGTATTAAGAGGTCTTTCAAAATGTCAAATGAACATTGTAATATGTCTCCACTCTGCCTTCCTGCAGTCTCTCGTTTTGGCCCAAGTGAAATCATTTGGCCAAGGAGCGGCTGTAGCTTTTAGAGGAGCAACAGAGTCAAGACGTGATGAGCAAGAGTTATTAAAAAGAGTGAAGAAGCTTTGATAATGTAAAGTACTGGGTGCTATTTTATAGGCACCGGAAAATTTGTTGGCAGTAGCGGAGTTAAGGAAGTGTGAGCAGACCAGTGCGTTGAGTTCAGGGGTGGGGTGAGGCATTAGAGCATCAGAAACAATTGCCTTGAGATAACACAAACATCTTCTGTTTCAAAGTTACAAAGGGACAGGCCCAGCACAGTCTTTGATGTGTGTTAGGCTTTGATGTGTGTAAGATCGAAACGAGGTTAAAAAGTTGCATAAATTCATTGACCAGTGCTCGCAAGGAACAACAGATATGGAGATACCAAGTGAAATGAAAATTCATGAATTGTGTAATGTCCATTTTTTCAGTCTGCTCAGTTGCACGGTGTGTTCCCATCCTAAATGTGAATACTTGGGGGATGAAATGAAGCAAATCAAATGAAGCTGTTACTACAGTATTTCAGTAATGGTATTATTGCGTAACCAGCATTAAAATACACAGTGCATTTACAAGTACTGGTTGTCTCTTTGTCTCTCACCATTGCCCATTCTCTAGCCCTCATCCTCAAGCGGCTGTGGCTACGGTCCTCAGCATATAGCGCCCCCATCAGGGAACCAATAGAAGTGCCGCCAATAAGGTCCACCGGGATGCCTGCTTCACTGAGTGCACGCAGTATCCCCACCTGACAACAACCCCTGAAAAGGGAAGGGGGATAAAAAAAAATTTTAAAAAACACGGAGAAAGAAGAGGACAGAAATACAGAGAAATGAGGGGAGAGAGAGAAAGAAAAGGAACTATTTTAATGGCAGTTTCTTCACAGTCATCGCACATGCACAGACCGGCACAAACAGACACAGCTATACTCAGACAGCGGTGATGATTAAGGGTCACAGGAATGGGAGGTGTGATGACGCTCTAACACTCATTATTACATCTGCAGCACCATTTACAAAACAAAATCATTAAGGGGCATCCGAGGTGAATGATGGAGGAGTTTCTCTACCGTGGAATTGGAGCACTTTTGAATGGGATGACAAAGCAAGGAGTAACTTTGTAAAAGAAAAGGATGCAATGGCCACTTATACACCCAGCATTCGCTGTATTCATGTATTTCATAAACAATTTAATTACCAAGTAAAATATATATGCAGGAATTTGTTGTGATTATTAACTGTATGTATTTATTGCTGGATAAAGAGAGGCAAGAAGAACCAACCCTGAAGTATCCTGATAACAAAAAGAGAGAAAATGTGAAACAAATGAGTAGATAGGAGATAGATGAAAATGGGCAGAAAAGGGAAAGTATTCACGAGAAGGATTTAAAACTATGCAAAGGAGTTACAACTATGTAAAACACTTCTGCTCGCGGGGCTAACAATTGAAAGGATAACAAGGGCAACAAGAGAGGAACACAGCTCAAGCTCACAAATGATGATAATCATGGTGAGGGGTTAGTAATGAAGGTAGAAAGAGGAAAGGTCTCAAGGGTCAGGGTTCCTGCCTGCTGGCGGAGGAGGTGTGGAGGGCAAGTCAAAGGACAATTCTACCCTTGAATACTCTTACACAGTCAGATATCATCAATCTGTGATGCCCGATGCATTCTAGGAGTTATTTTGGGATGAAGTTTATGTTTTTGTTGTATCCACTTTGCCTGCCTTGTCTACTTCAGTAGGTGATATCCTACGTCTCCCAGAATGACTTTTGACATGCTCTGGAGAACTTGCCTCGACCTGTTGTATTCAGCCATAGGTTTTACTTGTAGGTGGAGAGAACAACGACGATGCCGATAAGAAAACGAGAATTTCCAGTTGAGAAAAAGCCCCTTGGCTGACACCGAAACCTGACATTTACCATTGATGTTATAAATAGATGAGAGTTTCAAGGTGGATTTATCATTTAAGAATATTACAAAAATGTAGACAAAAAAAGGGGGGGGGTTACCTGGCCCCTCCTCCTCCCAGGATGAGGGCAATAGCGTTGCCGGTGAGGACCCGAGCCAGACGGGAGAAGTCTGAGTGGCGGTCTGCCGGCTTCTGGAACACACGCTGATACATCTCCCTCTGAGAGAGAGGAGAAAAGAAATAAGAGAGAGGAGAGGAGTGAAAAGAGAGGAAACATGAGAAAATATTAAATAAGAAGTTGATAAGAGAGGGGAATACCTGGACGAAGAGGAAAAAATAAAAGGATGATAGTAGAAAAGAAAGAGATGAGAGGATAAGAGGAACAACAGCAAGATGAGAAATGAGAGGAAAGGGGAGGTTTCATTAGTACAAAGCATCAATATGCCATTCATGTGTGTCATTCTGTCGGCCTCTTCCATGCCTACCAGTTTGGGCAGGCTCCTCTTGGAGAAGACCCTACGGGGACAAGAGAGGTGGAGGTGTCTGGAGATCCAGCTGCGCATATTGAGCCAGTCCACAGTTCCTTTAGGTGGTGGGCCGTCCTCTCGGTGCAACAGCACCAGCTGCTTCTGGGCACGCACTGCACTTCCCTCCAACATACGCTCCAGCTAAAGGGAAGGCAGCAAACACAGCTGTTGTAGAACGCTGTCGACGCTTTGAGTTGTTTTTAGTGGCTCCTTTGTACTGCATGCACAGATGGATTTCAAGGATTTTCAGCTCTAGCCCAAGAGACAAGACAATGTTGCACCAGCCCAGAAAGAACAGTAGAGACTGGTGACTACTAGAGACTAGGGATAAGTCAGCAATATGACTAGGGGAATAACAAAAGGTCAGCCCTTGTATGTGCTTAGGGGTTAGTGTTAGGAAAGAGTTCAGGAAGGGTTCTTATTAGGATATTTAGACCATGATATATGGACAGTTTTCACTCAGGATGACACAGGATGAGTTTTCATTGTATTTTTTTCTAGCTGTGGGTACAATTCTCCAGCTGTGGCCACCGCAGCTAATTAATATAGGAGGAAGACAATAATACTGGTTGTAGAGGTCGGTCTCGTGAGAATGAAACTCATAACCTGGGCAGTGTCAGTGAAGTATCCCACCCACTGAGCCAAAGAAAAAAAAAACAACACCACTACTTCAATGAAACCATTTTCAAAAAGAATGGCATTCCTATCCACAGTAAAATAATGCTAGCAGAGAATTGCTGATGTTTTAGCTCTTACAGTGATAGATTTCATCTGAGCCATACAGCTGTAGCTTACTGGACTTCAGACCAGTTCAACCAAAGTATGAATGAAACAATGAATGGTCAAAAAGGAAGGCCAGATCTTCCACCCGGTCCCAGACCACTGCATTTCTGCTTGCAGGCAATAGGTCCTCTGCTCAGGTTTTTAGTGTTTGAGCAAGGTGAGACACTATGTGTGTGTGTGTGTCTAGGAAGATACAATCAGCCCAGAGGTATGACTCATTCTGAGCCTGAGCAAATATTGATCCATCTTTCCATTTCTCTCACCAAGTGAATACATTCTTCCATCCATCCTTTCTCCACGCCTATGTTTCCCTGCAAAGGCAATTACCTCCCCTTCATCACTTGGACTTGTACCTCTTTTCCCTTCCCATTTCTCCTCCCTCTCCAGCTACCTCTTTCACATCATCCACCCACCCTTCTCTCACCTCTCCCTTCCACCTCAGGGTCAAATAAAAATACATTCACAGCCGTTGTGACCATTAAGTTGGCTAAACCCATGTGCAGAACCGTGACTGAAGGGCATAACGATCAGCACTGACCTTAATCCCACATCAAACATCAAACTTAATGGAGCTTAAAGTCATTAAGAACTGATGGTGATGATTTCTCTGGAGAGGAGAGAAAAATCCAAACAAGGGCTATAGGGAATTTGAAATTGCACAGTCACCTGTAACAGTGAGCAATAACAGAAGTACAAGAGCGCCCGACGATAACCCCATCAAACAAACACTGGACTCCGAGCTGCTCAGTTGGCTACCATTGAAGCTTATACGCATCTCTCCCTTCTCCTCTCACCTCCCTACCTCTCTCTTCCACCTCTCACCTTCCCCTCCACCCCAACGTCTCACCTCCCCGACTGCAGGGTCCTGCTCGCCGAGTCCCACGATGATGATGCAGTCGGCCTGACGGATGCAGCGCTGAGTCCAGGGGGTCAGGGTGGAGTCTGTCTGGTAGAGGACAATACGATGGATGTCCTCCTGTTGGCCCAGCCAGCTGGACAGACGGTACTCGTGGACACTGGAGAAGAAAGGAGTCCGTTAATGACAAGCTGCATTGCACTGCTGCCTCACAGCAAGAAGGTCCTGGGTTCAATTCCCGCCTGGGGCGCTGTTGACTCTGGAGTGCCCAGGTGGGTTATCTCCGGGGCCTTTCTGTGTGGAGTTTGCATGTTCTCCCCGTGCTCACATGGGTCTCCTCCTATAAAGAACCCCATCTAAAAACATGCAACATCCTGTCCTGTCCCTGACCAGGACGAGGACCTACACCTGGAATTGGTCCCCGGGCGCCGAAAGACAAAAGAGGGCTGCCCACTGCTCCCTGGCTGCCCCTGGAGGAAGGTCGGAGGACTCATTCATTTCGGACACCCTACCTGCATGTGTGTGTGTTGTGTTCGGCGGCCACTTCCCCCCCCTTGCGTGTGTTGGTGCATGTGTGCACCCCGAAATGCAAATAAACTAATCTTCTTCTTCTAGCTGGCAGCGCACTTTAGGTCTGTAAAACATACTTGAACTAAATTTGATAATACAGAGAGAAGAAGCTCAAAGAAAGAACATGGACAAACGGGCAGCGTTGTTTGGTGCACTTGAAGGCAAATACTTTTTGAGCTATAACACCAACGAAAGTGCAATACTCAACCCATCACCTGATTGCCACTCAACCTACCTGTCCAGTGCAGCAGCTCCAAGGCGCTGTTTGATAGTATCACTGGTCAGTAGGAGAGTGGGACCTGTATGTGAAGGACAACAGCAGTTGTAGTAGATAGCGTGTCTGTAGCAGGAGCACATTACTAAACCCACCAATGTAAGGCAAGTTGCCTTCATGTGCTACTGGTTTTTTCCAGGTTCAAGTGTAAAAAGGTGACTTTCTAAGTCAACTGAAAATCAATTATGACAAATAAGATGTTAACAGAATACAATTAAAAGCACATAAAGCTGGGATGTGTAAAGACGGACTGCTGTTTTTTTTTTTTTACCAATGGTGATGAGTGCATGCTGCAGCTCCAGGGTGAACGCAGTGAGAGGTACCTCCTCCGACACAGACAGCACCGTCACAGGTGGAGAGGTTGGAGGCCTGGGTCCCTGCATCCCACTTACTGCCTGGGGTGTGAAGGGCCAGGCTACGAGCTGGGGACATACATATGGGAATACTTACAGATCACAGTTATTTTATGGACAGGATAAGATAAAAACAAGAGGACACATAGATACCTGTCAGAGGGCCATTGACCTGTTGGAGGATCTTCTGCCCTAGTAAGTGGATCAACCTGGTGACAACCTAAGATGCACAACATTTAGAAAGTGACTATGTGTTACTTATCAGACAGACGGCGAAGTTCCCTGACCATTCACACAGCAGTGGTACAGGCTCCCCTCCCTCACCCGCACCACAGAAGAGAAGAAGCCAAATTGACACTTTTCATTTTGTCCTCCCTTTACCCACCTTTCAAAATATATGTGATACGTGTGATGCATTATTCTCTCCGTCTTATATGGTCCTGCTACCGACAACATCAACACAGCCTACCTGAGGGAACTTCCTCTTGATGGAGCTTAGTGCCCCTTCTGGCAGCTTGGCCAGCTCAGAGTCCCGTACAGCATGCACCGTGGTGGCTCTGTTCTGGTGGGTCAAGGCCTCGACCTGGGCGGGAACAGAGGACACGTCACATCGTTCTCTCGGTCAGGAAAGTGTTAGACTGGAAACGCAGGTCAAGAGTTTGGTCAAGGAGCAGGCAGGACAACAACAAAGAAGATCTCAGAGCTCAGACGGAGAGAAATAGTGAGAGTGAGACAATAATGATGTGACCATTATATCCTTCCCTGACCTGCTGATAAGCCCCCACTTCCACCCCTATCAGCCAGCTGCAGCCATAGCACCACTCTCATAGGACGGACAATGTCTAACCTTGAAAGCACTCAAAATACACCTGGCTTTTAACCATAACCTTACCTAACCTGACTGGGTTAACCCTGGTGCCCTATATATAGCCCTAGGTTGACAGAGAGGCAAAGGGGACAAAGCCGACCAAACATTTCCAGGAAATTCGGAGCTTTGACGTTAAATAAAAGCTAAAGATATCAAGAAGATCTCTCCAGCTCGTTATCCAGGTGATGATGATGTCAACACAGGGATGCTGAATATGTCTCACAGCGCTAGCCACTCATATAAGCATCTTATTTCCCAAGATCAAAGACACTGTTACCACAGCTACCCTCCCCGGGTAGCAGTAGCCGCTGCATCCATCAATCCAGGTATTATTAGAAGCACCAGAGACCGGGCCACATCAGCCAATAGGAAAGTGGGTGAATGTAGCAGAGTGACTTTGTGCATCAACAAAGGCGTGGGTAGAAACCAGTAAGGGGAAGTTGACCCAACACAATGAGAACAACAAACAATAGTGCATTAGCATCCATTATGAATCCTTTGTTTACCCATCAAGGACGACATTGGGAAATAAATGTTTTAACACTTTCATGTGTTATCCTGTAGGAATGCATATGTATGCACATTTAACATCAAACCAAACAAGATGGGTACAGACATCCACAAACACTTGGTTAGACCAGTTGGAAGTGTTGGCTCAGATTTGTATTTGATTTTGCTTAGAGTTGTAACTCCCAGTCCTAAATGCATTACATTATTTGATGTATTCTGGATACATAAGTAGAAGTAAACCTTCTCAAAAATATGATGTTTTGGTCCAGCTGCGTTTTTCGTTTTTTCTTTGTTTATTGATTTGTCCACTTATGTACAAGCATATATGGGTAATTACAGGTTAAGTATTTCTGGAAGTATTTCGTTTTTATTTTTCCTCAAGATTCAGATTTAGTTGAGTTTTTGTTTAGTCTCGGTGTTTTGACAGTCATGCCGGTGAGGAGTATGTTCGCAGTACCTGTTTTGTGTACATACTGACAGTGAGCATATTAAGCATTAATGTATTGATGTAGAACTTATAGTTGATCGGGTCCATGATATGTAAACTCTACAATGAAAATGTAAGATTTTTCCCATCTGCTTGATGCATGTATACAATCCACCTGCAGGCTTCCACTACAGTCATTATGTTTATGAGAATACCAGTAGTAAACTGAGGAAATGTATTTTAAATCGTGCAGAGCTAGCAGACCTAGTTCTTGTCCCAATCTACTATCCTCAAGCCAGAAATGTTGTCCGTCACCATCAGTCTTACCACTCCAATAAGGTCACCACGGCCGTACTCTCCCGTCAGCTCCTTCTTACCATCATCCTTCATGATGACAGAGCGCAGGCGACCACTCAGCACTATGAAAGTACTGTCTGACTTCTCCCCCTGCCTGAGAGAGAGAGAGCGATACACAAAACTTCAATTCACTGTAAACCTGCAAAAGAGGTTCATGTAAAGCAAGTGTCATTAGAAAATGTAGCTGCCTCCATATTGACTAGTTTGGGTCAATGTTTTTAATTAGTCTGAGAAATAACCTGTAGACCGCCCTGCCAGCTTCCACAGCCATCCAGTCCAGAGCAAAGTCTATCTGCCTGACAAAGGACGACATCCTCTTCACCACCGTATGAGCCACATTCAACACTACTGTGTGCTCCACACGCATGATCCTGAGGGATAGATACACACCCACAAACACATACCCACACAAAGACAATTTAAAGATCATTCTTATTACTCATCACATACCCACAGAAACAACAAGGAAGACAGAAGAAAGTCAAAGAAAAGTCACAGGTCTTATTACTCACATACAAAGAAGACAAAAAGAAAGTCAGAGGATTAAAAAAGTCCATAGTATGGGAACGTGTGTGTGTATGTATGTCTTGATGTCACTGACTCATAGAATTGGGTCTTGGAGATGGAGAGGAAGCTGCAGTCCCGGTGGGCTCGGACGGTGAAGATGAGGGGCTCTCCAGTCAGGACAGCCAACTGACCCACCAGCTCCCCAGGGTGGGTAACAAAAAGACATGTCTCCTCTTCACGGTCGATCATCCGCTGGTAAACATGTAGCACGCCAGAGATCACAAACTGGATGCTCACCTCCTGAGGCACCAAGGAGAAGGAAGAGAAGGACATAGATTAGACAGGTTGATGGTAAGTGCCAAGCTTTTGTCCCAACAAAATGATTGGATGATGTCATTTTTTCTCTGTCCCTCTACAAATAATTTGTGTATCAATTCATCCATCCATCCATCAGGGATCTTTTTTATGGTTTGCAAATGTCACAAAGCTTTGCATGACCATACAAGAGAACCAGCAAACAAACCGTTCCCAAATTGCTTTAACATGAAGGTAAACAAGTTTGAACCTAATTGCCTTCATCTGTGTGGCTACTTTTAGGCCTTTACATCAGTATACCTTTGCCCTACCTGAGTGGCTGAGGATCACCGTGTTCCGAGTTATGCTTTACAATACAATAACGGAAAAAAGGCACATGCCCAGCAAAATGCTGACTATTCAACCATATCAATTGTGAGAGAAAGAGTAGGGGAAAGTAGTTGCTCTCAAACTTCTCAAAGACGGAAACACAATGAACGAACCCCATGAAACTGAAAGTGTCCAACTATTTTTAAATTGTTGTGGTCCTGTCAAGCCACCACAGAGCCTCTCCCTTACAGACTGGCTGAGGGTCACAGTGTTCGGAGTGATGCTTCACACACTAATGGGAAGAAATGGCGCACACACACACACACACACCCAAGACTAGCCCAGCATATCAAGTGTGAGAGAAAGAGAAGAGCAAAGTAGCTGCACCTTGAAGAAAGCTTCAACGCTATGAAACTGAGTGTGCAACTGTTTTTTTAAGTTGCTCTAACCTGGTCCCCCTGGCGAGCCACCACAGAGCCAGCTTTGACCTGGTGAAGGGTCACTCTGCCCTCCAGCAGACTGGGGTCCTGAAGGAGAAAACACATGCAATATACCATTTGAAAGTTCAATACTTGCAATGTCTAGCTAACGATAACACAGAATCACAGAATTTAACCATTCTCCAACAAATGTCTATCTATAATCTATAAGCTCCTGTACTATCAATTCATCTTATCGATGGCAAGAGGCTGCAGCTGGATGGTGTTTGTTCCGACTTTTGGGGCTTTCAGTGTGTCATTAATTGCAAACAATGACATATTTCAACACTAGCGCACTCCATTAAAGCTGTATGTATTCTTTTCCCCCTAATATAGGAATATATCTAATAGGAATCAATAAGGGAATTGATAAAGAATCGAGTTGATAATGAGAATTGAGAATTGGGCCAAATAAATATCCTGTTCCTAGAATAGCAATAACAGTTCCATGTTTTTGTTATCAATCTTGTTATTCCTCAACCTTGCTCTCTCACCTGCAGCTGGATGATTCCCAGCAGGTCCTTCTTAGCAGCCTGGAAGATAGCGCTGACCTTACTGGGGTGGACGGCATCAGAGCGCCCGCCACTGTCAGTGTAATGAAACACAGCTGAGGGTGTGTGCTGCATGGTCACGCTCTTCTTCAGGATGGACTACAGGAGGAGGGTAAGCGAGAGACATTAAGGACAGCATAAGAACGCAACTACGTCATTTTGAATGGCGTCGTGGATGTGGTTGCAGGTACAACATGGAAGTGAGGCGATGGTGCCATGTCTACAAAGCCACAACCTTCAATGTACAGAGAGCAGCATGGCGGAAGGTGGTAGTGGAGGTGAAACAGGGGAGGGGTTGGTCTTACTTTGTGAGTGACAGGACTGGACGGTGGCTCATCCATGGTGACTCTGGCTCGTTCATAAGCCATGTTCAGGTCATTTCCTGACAGAGGAGGAGGATTATGAGTTTTACGAGGGTGTCCTTGCTTCCAGACGAATGACAGTGATAAATCTGTGCAGGTCAATGAATATGAACGTAACGCCATTTGGTGGATGCTTTAATTCAAAGCACATACGTGGTACTGTAAGGCCAGTACACACGGCCGACCCACCTGTACTGTCAATGGGCACAGAGACAGAACGAGTCTTCCTGTAGGTGTTTGAAGGGCTGTCCTTTACACCATCTGGTTAAGTGAATTGCCAACAGTGAAAGAGTCAGCAGCATGTGTGTGAACAGTATTAATTCATGTGTGTGTGTGTGTACAGTATTCATTTTGAGTGTGTAGTATATGTTCTGAGTTAAATGTTCATGAGTGTGTGACCTGGCTCTGTCAGGGTCTCTGTGGTCCCAGTGGGTGACTCATCCTGGAAGTGTGGACGGCGATTCATCTTGGCAGGAATTGCCTCTCCAATCACATTGTTCACATTTGACAGGGGCACCGCCTGGCGCTCCTGTCAAATCGGTAATAAAACAATAAATCTCTTAAATACCCCCATTACTCCCATTAGTTGGTACTGCGGTTGCATTAGTCGCTGTCCTGTATAAAAAAAAGCAGTTCTGAAGCACGGGAACATTGACATACAAGACGATCACTGAAGATGTGGGCAAAGATATTTAGATATTTATCCAAGGAAAAAAATGTCATGGCATTAGATCGGATTCTACGAAGACACTTCCACTGTAGCTCTGTAGCTCTCAGGTCAGAAGACCGAAAGCTGTTTCAATTTCCAATTATTTCTGAAGATATTGTACATAAAATGCAAGCATCTCTGTCTACGCAACATAAAAAGATGATTTAACTTCCATTGAGTCATTATTAGAGGGTGCTTGGAGGCAGTTAATCCTTATTACTTCACAAGAAAAAAAACATACATTATTAAAATGTTCATCAAAAAAATTGTATATCATTTCATACACACACTTTGAAAGAAAACAAAATCAACTTGCAACCCCCTTATGGTTCCTGAATGGCAGGTTTGAAGTTACTGTCCTCCCCATTACTTATGGTGGCTTTGGGATCAGTGTTATTAATTTCCACTGAGCTTTTTGGAGGACTGGGTTATGATGCTGTGCTAAATGTTGTGTGAAATTAGCTTGCGTGTGTGCGTCCGAGTGTGAGTGTGAGTATACGTGTCCGTCTGCCTGCTTGTATATGTTTATGGCTAGTGGTGCTCAGGTATTCCATGGGAGTCATTTCTGTGCGTCTTAATTGATTTCCCTCCTACCGGATTGAAGAGCTCGGTTGTTAGGCCCAGGTAGTTATGCAACGCCAAGAAGGTGACTCTCTGGAGGCGCACCATGATTATCTGGAACACACACACACAAAGTCAAACACCGAAGCAAACAGAACAACAAAGCTTTTTAAAGTTTTAGTTAGCGGTTAAATCAAAGCCATGAGAGGTTTTCGTGGTGCGGGAGTGTGTGCCTGAGGCTTTACCGAGGTTTAATACTAGAGAAACCGTTACCTGAATGACGCGCACAAGCGTCTCCTGGGTACTTCTCAAACACCGACTGAAAGGCCGATGCAGGTAAACGCAAGATAGTGGAGCGAGATGCCGCCCGCGCCGACACAGTTTTATACGGGGCTGGATAACCCTGGCAAAGGCAAGACAATAGACTATTAGAAAATAGACAATGGAGCAAAGTAGAAAAAGAGGGGAACAGTGGTTAAAGCCTTGATTGCAATGTTGACTATCACCCAGTTAGGTTTTGTTTATGAAAGGAGTCACTGGACTGAGGGAGTTTTTTTTCCCCTCTTTCAAATTGATTACCCTGGTTACACTGGTTAGTTAAATACTGAAGTAAAATAGACTTTTTGTGTTGTTTTTTGTGTTATGATTGGTAATGAAAGTTCAGGATTCCTGCACATTTTCTATTTCAAAGTGCCATACAATTTCTAGACCATACCATCTTAATATTTCAACTACCTAAAATGTGTAGTCCCGTGTGTTTTGCGACTGAATATATTATTTCCAGACATTTCATGAAATTTTAAAATGTGGAATAATGAAATACATTTTTCATAGGTTTCTAGACATTCCTGACCAATGTAGAATTACATTTCCTCTGAACATAGTGTAACTAATGAGACTCACCTCACTTAGCAAGGTTACTGTGACCAGCAGCTGAACTACAGCTGCACTCTACTCCTCTACTCCTTATAGATAAGCACCAATCATCTCATGGTATTAAACTGAATAGTAACTCTTTCATCTTGGGACGAGACCAGTCCAAAACCTTGATTCCTACACTGTGTATATTGCCACTGTCTTGTGCTGTGTTGTTTTCTCTCCATGCTGCATGAATAAACTTCACTCCTGCAATAGCAAGTCTACGTGGTAATTGATCATCCTGGACCAAATTTCCACAACACTACTTGGCGTTGTCGGCAGGATCAGTAACTCCAGAGATCTCACTCCCTGACTTCTGAGAACATCTTGTGGCCAAAATAATAAGGTAAGGGGAGCCTTTTCTAAAACCCCTAGATGTGTCTCAGAGTTCTTGGATGTTGTGATAATGGATACGTGATCCTTATGTAGATGGTATTGAGGAGTGAATGTGGGGTTAGAGTCCTGCACGTAAAAGAAAAGTTCTGGCACCTTAAAATAGAATTCTACAGAGAATTGGATTCCTGAAAACTAAAGTTGGACTCCTAACTGCAGTATAAAGATAAGAGGAATATATAGATATATATGTCCAGACAAGACAAGATGAAAATAAATAAATAAATAATTGACAGACGGGATATCTAAGGAAAATTTGACATAGACTATCAAAACAAGGGAACTCTGAAAGATGCAGCTCTAAGTTAAGATGATTAGATCAGGCAAAATGTAAAGAAAAAAATGGAGCACAGCAGTAAGAAACCAACACAAATTGATTATTTGACACATAGCAGTATGGAGGGAAAATAGATTGACTAAATGATATGGATGGGGAGTACAGACAGGATTGCCCCCAAGAGAGATGCATGAGTGGAGATATGCACAGTGGAGAGGAGACAGAGAGAGCGAGAGACAAAGAGAGATAGCGAGAGAGAGCGAGAGAGCGAGAGAGAGCGAGAGAGATTAGAGGGTAAGAGAGGACAGAGGCAGATAAGTCTGTCCAACACACAGATGGAGGAGAAGTAAGGAGCTCACAGTGATGATGTCCAGAATACTGAGCAAGCTGTGGACACTGTCTCCTGGGAGCACGTCCTTCACCACCGGCTCGGTGCCATCCTGGAACAGCAAAACACACATTCAATAATACATTACTAATACTGACAATAGGTCTATAGTCAAACTTTGCCCTAACAAGTGAAAGGCCATTCTGTCGGGCCAATGTGTGCATATTTACAACACATGACAAAGGATAAAGTCCCTCCAAGTTTGATTCACAATGGAGGCCCTAATGCAGATTAAGACTAAGACATTTTGTAGGGTAGTAGCCAGCACATGCATACTTCAATCAGCCTATCTACGTACGTTCTCGTGAATGCAGAGTTCTAGTCGTCCGTCCTGGACAACGTAGATGCTGTCATCGTCATCTCCTGGCCTGAATAGACCCTCGCCCTCCTGCAGCTCAATAAACACCATGTGGCGACACAGCTCTAGGAATAGGGGCTTCTCAAAGTGACCCAGGACCCTAAAACAAATGGTGGATAAACACAGGGAAAACACACATTTTGAAAATGATTGGAGAGGCTAACTTAACTTAATGGTTCTCTGCACTTCTCTCTCGCACACACACAATCAGACCCATGTTTTACCTGACATTCTTGAGCATGTAGAGGACCTCGGAGGGCAGGTTGGAGCTCTGCACATCAAACGCTGTGAGGTCAGCCTCAAGCAGGGAGGGAGGGGGCTCCTTGGGCTGCAGGGTGGGGGGGTCTTTTCGAATCCTAAGGATTCTGTTGAATAGAGAAGACACACAAACCTGAATACTCAAATGCCATTACACAGGAAGTTTTAAACAGTTTGGGCATATGCACACACGTACACATAACAGTAAGGTCTGTAATATGAACACATCATACTTGTGAGCTATGCTGAGAACTTTGGTTCTTTTGCGTATGCGCTGCTGTTGCTTGGACACTGAGGTAGTGGAGAGGGAAGGCGTAGAGGACAATGTCTGGACCTTGGACACAGGAAAGGAGATTCAAAATTAAAATATTGTTGTCTTTAATAGACAGACAGAAAAACAACATTTTGTCTAAGTGCAGAGCTGAGAGGCAGAAATGGACAACAGAGAATCTATTAAAAAAAGGGTCAAAGGAGTGAATTTGTTACCAAGGGTAAACCTTGGGGAACACAATGTTTATCAATGTCTGCCCTCTAGTGAGTGAAAGACAACATTTTTCCTTTCTGATTTTTTTTCTAAGGGGGTGCACTATTATGAGAAAATAATGTACATAAGCTAAATGCATGACTCAACAAACTCAACAGGACAAATTCAGCAGCAAATATGAAAGCTGACAAATATGTATTGGCCTATGTACATAATAAAGCCTATTTACACAGTTCATGGTATGGGGATAGTTTTGAAGAAGAGACTGTGAGTATCTGTATAGGAGTATGAGTAAGAGAGAACCTTTCGCATTATCTTCCTTCCATAGAAGAGCACTTTATCCCTTTTTCTGAAACGATAGTGTGGAACACCAGGCTGTTGTTCACCTTGTCACACAAACAAAATGCAGACAAAGTCACTTTTTAATGCAACTTGATGTCACAATCTCAAGCAAATTCAAGAGCAAATAGACGCTTCTCTCAGGAGCCCTGTCATTCTCAGAGGCAAGTAGGGCTGGGCGATATGGACAAAATTAATATCACGGTAATCAGAAGAAATTACTTCCATAACAATATAGAACAATATCTGCTAACATATACAAAATGACATGTTAAATAATCAGCTTCATGTTCATCGCATCAAACTGCATTGTAAAATAAAGTAGACATGTTCACAATATGATTCCATTTAAAGACAATAAACAATATACTGAACTACTGCCCAGCCCTATAGGCAACCAAAAGAAATTATACAATAGAAACTTGTTCATTGAATACAAATATTGCTTCCTGCATTAAATTGATTGTATTATGAAACTCAAAAGGAGGATGACTCACTGGCCAGCCTGTATCTCCTGTAAAGGAAGAGCACCACAATGCCAATCAGCGACACTGCTACCACAGCTCCAATCAGTACTCCAGTGAGCTAGAAGGACAGAGCAATAACAGTATGGTCACATGTGAACAGCCTGGAGTATGCTAGCTCAAAACAGGTGGCATTTGGATGCAGGGCACTGCTTCAGAACATGTTCTTTACTTCATTTATGTAACATTAATCTGATGATAGATCGTTGACATCATTGTTAGCTACTCTATAAAATATCAGTGATAATCCTTTGGGGTTGGGAACAGAATATTTGAACTATTTACTGAGGAGAAGGTAAAGGCTACTTTAAGGAAGTTCATGTCAGCACATTTAGCTAACTGCTGCAATTTCCAATTGAAAGTCTGCAGCAAAACATTAAGCACTAAATGTGCAGATCCATTACAAAGTTATACTCAGATTCCTTTTGCATCAGCACATATTAGCACACCCCTCTTGACTTCCCCGTGCTGTGCTACAAAAGTAGAGTGGCAATGCCCTTGGTGAAATGCATGTGCGCCAAGAAAAAAAGCAGAGTACAGTAAAATACTTTGAAGTCCCCCAGGACATCAAACCCTTCTCCATAAACACATGCAAGCTAAACGTCTCACCTAGTTTGCAGTACAAATGCAGTTTAAATAGGCTGATTGATGGCACACAAGCTTCAACTTCCTTTTCAGTGAAAATATTTTGATAAGAAATCCTTTGAGATTCTAACCCCTCGTCTTGTAAACAGTGGCAGAGAAATGTTTATTGTGTCAAGAAAGCTTAATATCTCTAGGCAATGGATATCAAGAGACAAACTCCCAAATCAGTATTTAGATCAGTATTTTACTTGATAATCAGTTTGCCTTGGTCTGAAACAGCATAGCATTTCCATCTCATACCATGGTGGTCTGCATTCTCTCCTCCACAAACTGTTGTACTCTTGCTCTGATGTCATTTCTGCTGTTCATTAACACCTAAAAAGATTAAATAAGTTAGCACACTTAGTCAAAACTAAAAACTAAAAACTAGAATAATACTACTAATACTATAATAATCAGCTATGAAGTGACAGTGCAACGGTCTTTGACTGCCAAAATCAATCATAGCCACATGTTGGCACATAATGTGCCTTGTGCCAGATGTTTCTCTAACTGTTTGAAGGCAGTTATGTTACTTACTGAACTGGCCCAGTTGCACAGGTGTCCATCATCGTCTTCATGGCACTGCATCCTGTAAGTCAAGTATCCTTCAAATATTTGAGACTGGAAAGCAACTATAATGCGAAATTTAGATTCACACTATGACCAGGGCATACTAGCACTCTTGGTATGTGATCTGTGATGGGGCAGACCAGCGAATCATTTTGCGTCTCAGCCCCAAGCTCATGAAATGCTGTTGAATTTCAAATTTCAAGGACAACTCACAAGATGCTTGAATAAGGTCAAAAGGGACATTAATTGTATATTAGCAGCATGCCAGACACCCAGAGCAGTCAATCCGTCTTTGCCTCTTGATCCCAGATGTCCAAATTCAAGATTCAAGAACTTTATTTGTCACATACACACACGGGGTGTGTAGTGAAATGAAAAATACATCGTCTTAACACAGCGAGTCAGCTAAAAATAAATACGGTACAACAAACTAACAACAAAGTAACTGGCAGCTGTTTGGTAACTTACTGTTAAGTGTTCACCTAATTTTCCACTCTTATATCAACTGATATCTGATATCAAAGCTTAACGTTACCGTTAGCTAGGTAGCTTAGCTAAAGTAACATTAGCAATGTAAGGCTGGCAGTAAATATAAATGACGGAAGTTAACTACACATCTAACCTTCACTAAATTCTCAATGTACACAAAAGACCAAGAGACTTACTTGCGAAGGTTTCTGCTTTTCTGCTTTTAGCTAGGCGATGGAAAAAAGTTAGCAAGTAGCTACCAAAGTTTTCTTTATGCGGTCACTTTCTTGACTCCACCTATTTTACCGTATTTACCAATCGTTGTTTTGATGTCTGCCGTTGCCGCGGCGCCGTAAGACTACTCATCCAATCAGATACTGACCTAATACAGCCTCGTCAAATACTTCCTGTTTACAAATTCAGGAACACCCACCTGTCAAAGAACTTGTAGAAGACTGTTGTCTAAAGCCGATTCCAACGGCTTTAACGCTGGACTCTGACTCAGACAGCAGTGGGAACCTGCTAAATAAACATATTGATTTTGTTCAGGCCTGGACACGTTAGATATTATTGAAATTTCATTTTGTTGATTTTTTTTTCTCCAAATCAACCACTGGCCTCCAATTACCCATATTTGCATTGGCTACATCAACTTTTCTTCACCTGAAACCACTTGCATTACACCTACTCATATTAAGTGAATGGGGTAGCTGTGTTTCAATCTGTTTCAATGTGTAATCTGTAATCTGCCCTGTACTATTATTAAGACACTTATTCAGTGACTAAAGCATGAAACACCCTGATTTTATAAATATCATATGTGGATGGTGGTATATCACATCATATACATACCAAACCTAAAGATGCACTGGGTGGCAACACGCTTGCTGTATAAATAAATATATATATATAGCTACATAAAGTCAAAGTATCAGTGTCAGTAATGTTCCAGTGAAAATAGTTATTGCCTCCAAATTCCTTTAAATAAACAAATGATACACAAAACCTGACAACAAAATCTGATGAATGAATAACACTATGTATCATACACTATGTGTATGTACACTATGTATCATAGTGGACATCCAACCTATTTTTCTGGAATTTACAATGCTTTTTCATATCTCTTATAGGGATTCAGTAAGAAATCCAGATCTGTAAAAATAACAAGACAAAATAGTATTTTATAATCAGTCCATAAACAATACAAATACCAAAGGAATGATACATTATCAGCACATTACAAGCACATCCAATTTTCATACAGCCAGCCTGCAATTTCAACACAAACAACTTGTTTATATTCATTCTTCCCTAATTATCTTAGCAAACTATTTTTATCAATTTTTCACCCTGTTAGCTCTTTATCCACCTATTTTGCTTCCTTTGCTGCTTTCCTTACTCTTCTTCCTTCCTTCCTCTTACTTTCTTCCCTGATTACCAAGTACTTACTTAGTACTTAGTCCCAAGTACTAACACTAATCACATTTACAATTAAAGTTATTTATTAAGTATACTGACTTACTACTGTGATGCATACCACAACATCTTTAACTGAATACATTTGATTACTTCACTGAAAAGAGAAATCATTAAGAGGTTGGAATGTAAAAAAAGATTTACAATTGGATGGTGTTAAATCATTTTCTATGAGCTTAACAATATTCTTTGTTAGTTTTAAATTTAAAAAAATAAAGAATTCTAAAAGCAAAGTATATCTTCACAGAGTCAGCGCATCTGTCTCAATACTATTCCAGCCATGCAAAATAACATAAATCTGGTTCAGAGACAAACTTTACATATATAGAGTAAATTCATACATACAATACACACATGTCTGCTTGTGCCTTCACAAGCAGACATAACACAAATATGTTCTGGGATTTACAGTGCTTTCTTTCTCTTACAGGGGTAGAATAAGAAATCCAGATCCATACGACTAGAAGATACAAGAAGATACATCTATGTAGATATCATTTTTAAGCAACTTTGAAGTAGCCATTGATCTACTATTTGTACTGTATAAGAACCCAATCCATAATCCATTACCTACAGGAACCAAATCAATGAACACTTCATTCCAAACCACTTTGATTAACCAGGCTCACACACTTTTAACACAAATGAAAGAGGAAACGTGTCCACTTTTCAGTGATGTCTGCTTTTGTCTGGTTTTGTGTTCCTCATTCTTTTTCACATATGTTGCTTCATCTCTCTCTAGAGATCTATTTGTTGAGGTACTTGGCTACAGAGTGGTAGGCCAGGAGGATCTCAGAGTCGTTGGGGCAGGTGTAGCGGAACTCGTCTTGTTGGTAGGCCTTTTCCAGGTAACGTGTCAGGCCTATTAGTTCCACAGGAATGGAAAAGTCACGGTACTTCTTACACACCACCTGGGGGAGATGACGAGACATACAGAAGGAATAGCTGAACTAGGGTTGTACATTTGGATTATGTGCAAAAAAAGAGAAGTGAAAGTAATTGAAGTAAAAACACTACAACGAAAGATTGCCCACAGATTGTGTAGAATCTCAGAAAGGCTTCAAAATGTTTCACCTTAGAGCAGTAAAACAAATCAAATAATACAACATTTTTAGACCCAAGACCCTGGTGAAGCTACTTTTACAGCTCTCTCACTTGACACTTTTGCAGTTTAAGAAACACTATGCTTCTTTTCCTTTTCCTCCAGTAATAATATTGAAGAGATCTCTGTCTTTTACCATGGAACAAAATCTCATTCCAGTTGTAATTACACGTGTTGCTAAATACCCCTCTGATGTATTCTGCTAACCTTGACAATATTGAGTTTGGGAAGCAGGTTGCAGTCTGCCAAGGTGAGGGAGTTCCCGTCCAGGTAGTGGCGTGAAGACTCTTTCTTATCCGGGTCCTGGTCCAGCTCGTGAGGGAGAGGGGTCAGCAGGTTTAGGTCCAGCCTCATCAGGCTTTTGAGGAACTTCTTCTCTAGCACTGAACGAGAGCAAGGTGAGATTTAAAGGTTAGATTTTGAATCCAATTGTAAACAAGAGAGAATCCCCTTAGAGAGAGAGATCAAATTTAACTTGTTGACAGGGCTCCATAGTAAACACAAGTCTATTGATTTATTTAATAAAGAGACAGGGGGATGCAACAAGTCCCAGGCCATGATTCAAACCTAGGACATTGCAGGTAAATGGTACGGGCCTTAGCCAACTAAGCCACCAGGACACACCATCATAAGTTTATTAATCTATTATGAAGCTCTGATAGGTTTGTATGCCTTCATGTAGTCTGTAAATATAAAAGGAGATTAGAAGATTGTACATTATTTGTCTTTTAAAAGTTCTGTCATCAAGTATTTATTTGTATAACATACATACAGACGTACATAGAAATATACTTGGTGGAACAGAAATTACTGTAATATGATTTGAAATATGGAACTAATGCTCTTACTGTCATTAAGTCCAGGGTTGGGATTCTTGATGTACGCTGAGAATTTATGGAAGATGTCATTCCCGGCACCATTGGACTCTTTGTATCGACAGCACAACTTTGGATACCTGCCAGTCGAGAAATAAAAAAATATTACTGTGTGTGTGCATACATGCACGCATAGCAATACGATATTTCTTCAATATGAGTTTTTCCAAATACACTAAATCAGCCTGCATGCATGCCTGTGTGTGTGTGCTTGTGTCTGCATATGTTCTGTTGTGTGTCTAAATGAAAGGACCGTGCTCTCCGCTCACTGTGGAGGGGCTAAGGTCTCCTCCAGGAACTCTTCAATCTTGTTGGTGTCGGTGCGGACCTCGCTGTTGTAGATGAGGAAGGGAGGCTGAGAGCCCGGAGCAAGATCCTTGAGCACCTCAGGAGCCCTGCGAAGGAACAGCGTGAAACAAACAAGGATTACCAAACTTAATCAGAGCATAAAAACAATTTGATCCATCTTTGAGCAACTATAAGGAATCAAAAAGTGTAACAAGATCACTATTGAGTCCGTTTCCTCTATGATGTTCCTTTAAATCTCTAGTTACAATGGAGGAATTTACTAATTTGTGTTAAATGTGTTTAAAACTCATTTCCAGGTTATGAAAAAGAGCTTTGGCAATTGTTTGGGTTTCTTGTTTTTATTGTTAAAAGTTATACAAGTATTGTCCTTCCACTAAATGACATATCAACACTTTCTTAATATAATATGCCTGTTTTAAGTTTTACGCCTTACAATAACCTTTTCCTTACAGTAGCTTTGAAATAGGTCTGAAAGACAAGTCTAATGTCTTGGCAGAGAAAGAGAGTTGGAGAGAGAGGCGGAAAAAAGACAGGGCGTGAGGGACAAAACAGACAGGGGGGAGAGAAAGAGAGAGAGAAAATGACATTAACAGAGAGAGAGAGAAAAAGAGAGAGAGAGAGAGAAAGTGAGATTAACGGAGATATATATATAGAGAGAGAGCTAGAGAGATAGAGAGTGAGAGAGAGAGAGAAAGAGAGAGAGAGGGAGAGAGAGAGAGACAGAAATGTCCCCTCACCTCTTCATGTCCACAGTGGTGAGGGTGAAGTTGACCCCTTTCAACCAGAGAATCATGAAGAGTCTCTGACAGAAAGGACAGTTCCCCACACTTTCACCATCATCACTGGCCTGCAAAACAGACAGACAGGCAGACAGACAGACAGACAGACAGACAGACAGGAGAGAGAGAGTAACACATTATAATATATATATTATAAATACATTGCAATAGATTTTGGTCCATAAATACGTGACTCAAAAAGGAAAATAGTATTTACACATGTGAACGCTGTGAATGTGTGAGATACTAAATGTGGTAGCTCGGTTCTGACGAAGCTGTTTGGCTGTAGCTGACAACACAGATAATCGAGCAATCACACCTCGTGTTTGTTGTTCAACTCGGTCACTCCCCCCCTGATGAGCAGACAAGACACCAGCTGCCACAGACTGCGTTCAGATCATACTCCCATTGGTCACGGAGCTCAACATTTCAATACAATTGGGAAAGTTATCGACTGAATCCTTCGATGCCAGATCTCCCTGAGGCGTCTGGGTTGGATGTCTTGCCTGCTCGGCTCTGACAGGAATTTAACTTTTGGTGTCTGGTATCTCAATCACAGCCTGGTGATACTGAGTCACTGGCATGTGGAGAGGCAATGGCATTTTCTGAGAGCAAAGAAAACACACAGGTCTCCAAACTGGACAGGCCTCTTTTCAGTTTCTACTCCGCACCATTGGTTCTCACACTGATACTTTACCACAAAAATGACATGGGTTAGCTAAAGCAACATTTACAATTCTCCATCTTTAATTATTGTATACTGTAGGTTTTAAACCAGTGTGTTTTCTCTCTCTGTGTTATAGTATATAGTATGGTACAATGCATCAAACCATGTAGTAATACTCTTTAAAGGCCCAAGCACAGACAGTTTATCTATAAAGACAATTGGATCTTCAAACATGTTTGAAGGTTTCTGACACTCTCTGCAACTCTGCAACTATGTCATTTCAGCCTAGGAATGAGTGAGGAACAATCCACAAATTGAGTACATATGATTAAGCGGATACTTTGATTGATTTGATTTGAAATTTCCAAAATTGTCCTGAAGGGTTTGTTGGCATTCCTGAAATGCAGGGCCACAGCTAGCTGCAAGAAAAGCAACCAACGCAAATTCAAAGTGTTAAATTATCCCCTTAAGTTTAGATTATTTTGCAGTTTGTTTGAAATATGTTTATGGTTATGTGTACCTATTCATTTGCTTTTGCTTTTCATAATAATAACCAGAAATTGCATCTTTATGAGAAACAAACTCCCTTCTTTCCGCAAGCATCTGCAGCGCAACGTCTAAGCAGGATTTTACTCCAAAAGCATCACAAGTGTTGTAGGTCTTACCTTAATAAAGAGCTCAATCTTCGGGGCCTCTGCCATCTTGGTCTCTCTACTCTCTCTTCCTCTATCCCTCTCTCTCTGACACTGTTGGTTCAAACACAAAGCAGAACACAAACTGTGATTGTCCAAGGTGTATTTTTTCCTGTACAGATATGTCCATTATCCAGTCCCTCTCTCTTTCACACGCACAGACACAAGCATTACATTGGCACACAAACATGCATGCAGGTGAATCTCCCGAATGTCACTCTTGAGGTCAGACGAAACTGGCGGGTCAAAGCGTTATTGAAGGCTACTCACAATGGCGATCACGGCGTGAATTGGATATGACAACACTGCTTTGTCTTCACTCCACCTGTGTTTCTTTATTCCGGTGTTTCAGTCCTCCCCCCTTCGTCTCTCTGTTTCTGTCCATCTCTCGCCACACCTGTCAAAGCTCCGACTGTCAGCCCACGCCAGATTTACCAGTTAGACCAGCAAATCTGGATCTCTCCTCCCAGCCTCTTAGCCTCCCAGCATAGTCTCTCTGTCTCTCTCTCTCTCTGGCCTTATATCTCTTACTCTTTCTGTGTCTTTTCCCCTCTCCCTGCCCTCCTCCTTTACTTCTCTCTCTCTCAAACACCTTTATCCAGAAACAACCCAATTATATAAGATTAAAACAAAAGGATTTAGACCACACGCTTACATTTTTAGTTCAATTTAATAGGCCCTTTCTTACCACAGAGATCCTATACACTGCAAAACCAGAAGGTGATGAACTGCAGTCACTATAGAAATGTACAACAATCAAAACAGAACAACTTAGGTATGTAGGAATGTCATTCTTCATTTATTAATATTACTTGTTTCCTGCAATATTTCACAATAATTTGCTGCTACTACTGCACAAGTTTTCTCTCACCACATAAAGTTTTTTGAGAATTGGGAAGATGGTCGAATCGAGTATAGCAAGAAGAGAGATTCACCTCTCTCTCACCTGACAACAAAATACCTGCATTTCTGCATTCTCTCTCTCTCTCTCTCTCTCTCTCTCTCTCTCTCTCTCTCTCTCTCTCTCTCTCTCTCTCTCTCTCTCTCTCTCTCTCTCTCTCTCTCTCTCTCTCTCTCTCTCTCTCTCTCTCTCTCTCGTTTGTTTTGGAAACGTTCCGCTGCCTACCTTCACTCATTGATCAGCTTTCGTGACTGACTGAATATACTTTCATCTACCAGGTATTTTTTTTTGGAATGAAGGCATGAAGGTCGCTCTGATGAGGAAGTTGTTACAGAACACAGTTGTTACAGGAGATAAGCAAGGAGAAAGAGAGAGAGAGAGAGAGAGAGAGATACAGATACAGAGAGAGAAAGGGTTGAGTTGAGGCTAGATATGGCCCAGAGAGAGAGACAAAGCTAATACATAAAGGGGTGTGATTGTCAGTCATCTATCACTTTGTGCGGTGGAATCCACAAGCTCATGGACAATGCAGGGCTAATTAAACTAATTTACTTATTAGGTTTTGTTTGAGATCTTACTGAAGGTCTTTCTGTCTTTGTCTGTCTACCTTTGGAGCACAAGTCCAGCGTCTGGGGCAGTGAAAGGAAAACCCCAGGTAAAAATGAGCTGGCAAATCAAAGTGAATAACTTCACAGTCCCATTTATCTTTGTTGGTGAATAAATCCAGAGAATATAACCTGTGAGAATCTCCGAGTCACACCCCTACCCCCACCTGGCAGTTTCTTTCGAAGCACAGTGAGTTGAAAGGTATTTGTTGTTTACCTTCCTCACACAGACAAACATTGTTTGAGCTGACGGCCAAATAATCCAGACCTGAATAATTCAACTAACAGCAACCAATCAACAAGGAAGTGCTCAATAAAAACTGCTGTATTTATTTTTAATAAATACAGCAGTAATACAAAGTATTTTTCCAACATATGTAAGGAGTGCATGCTATCAGGTTTAGTTGACAAAAAAACGTATTCCACTCCTTCCATATAACTGACATCCAATTACACAAACATAGATAAACATGAAGAGGTTCATGTTGTAGTTCTGGCCTTATTCCTTGCACTACTTTTATATTTTTTGTATATTTCTTTTTCTTTGTATATTTTTTAGGACATTTTTTATACAGCTTGTTGACCTTAAATGTGTTTATTGTATAGTGATGTGTGCCTCTCTTGTCTTGTACTGCTGCAAACTGGGGACAATAAAGACAATAAAGAGCCATCTATCTATCCATCCATCCATCCATCCATCCACCCATCCATCCATCCATCCATCCATCCATCCATCTATCTATCTATCGATCTATCTAGTCATAACTGTAGGACACTCCCCTCTAGTGGTCATTATGGGTACAACATATAGCATAACCCTAAATTTAACATCAATTTAGCCTGCATATGGAATTTGCTAGCGTAGGATATTTTTAAAGTATATACAGTATGATCTGTGACACAGACCATGGTATGCCCCTGGTCTTGTGTGGCTAAAAATAAATGTCAGTGATAATTGTTTATATCTGTTAGACTATCTGGAAATCTTCCTTTTTCTGTCCCTGTTGATTCGACACCATACAGCCCCATCTTTTGGCCAGGAGGTTAATTCATCTACCTCTCTACCCCTATATAATGAAAGCCATGTTGCATTATCTAAAGAAGCAGGTCACTGTGTGTTACACTCAAAGGGAATCATTTTCAGATGACACCTCAAGGTTGAAATTGGGTGGAGGAGGGGGAGTGTCAACTGATGTCATGTGGTAAAAACCGTTGCACCTGCTGGCTGTTATCTTAAAACATTGACGAAACTTTATGATTAGAGAGTCAAATGCAAAAGTTATATCATCGTGGACATCATGGCTCAGTCACTTCCCACTGTATGCATGCAATACAGGAGTTGTTTCGCAACACTTTTCAGCATGTGTACAGGGAAGTTTAAATGGTGGTGTGTTCCTAATGCAATGACATTTTGGAACAAACACACTGGAGTTATTCCTAAATTATTATTTTAGTGTGGCTTCCAAGGAGCATCAGCATTGATCTTCAATTATTGTATGTTTCTGTTACTGATGATTAGGTTAGGCTGTGAGCAGTGACCTAACTCCTCTTTATTCTCTGTATTGTACCACTTGTATTTCAGCAAGGATTTCCTACTTCAGGATTAATAAAGTAATACTACTACTCCCTTCACCACCACTACTACTAATACTACTCCACTCATCAATGTAAGAAGGACTGTAATCCATGTGTAAGTGTTACGAAAAGCCTTCTGGCCAATCTAACAAGATGAGTTTTATGGTGAGATATGGAATGTAGTGAAAAAGGAAGAATGCTGGCTGAAGGGATGGTGTTTGCTGCAGAGCTCACCAGTCTGGGGTAGGCCAGCCCAAGCCTTGGCTTCAGCTGGAGCGACCAGCTCTTGCGTCTCCTCTGGTTTCTTCCAGTCGGTTTAGTATAGTTGAATCATTTAAAAGGTGTCGTAAATAGAAAACAAAACAATCCGGGCAGGGCTGAAGGGCATAGCAGTCATTCAAAACTGGTAGGCCTTTGTCTACCTCCAAGTGAGCACCATGTGCTCACTCACCATGGCCTTACCAAGAGGAAGAGCCGGAGCCCCAGTTCAAACCTCCCTCTTAAACTCAGTCCAATCACATGATCACACAATGAGACTCTGCTACCATCCTCAGCCAGCATTGAAGGAAGAGAGAGAAAGATGTGTGCCTAACACTAATCCTACTGACTCTAACAGTAAGTGTGTAAGTGTCTCCTCTTGATCCTCCACAGTAGTACCTTACCTTAGTACCAACAAGGTTTCTCACGGTTATACAAAGCAAGCGTACATTTAAGAGCACATCTCTCAAAATAACTCAGCACACCGCTGCTCTAGCTGGAAAACACGTAGTTTCTCATCCTGCACGTACTCACACATATATGTGAGATAATAAGAGTCTGCAGAGGGACAGACTTATCTGATGTATCTATCTAATACACTGAGTATGTATCTAATACACTGAGTATTTATCGAATACACTGAGTATTTATCTGAGTAAAGTTGAGTAAAGTTATCTGAGTTGTGGTCCAACAAAAAACATCAACATCCTATCAACATCCAAAAGATGCAGTGATGACTTATGGCTGTATGATCACCCTCCTGTAACACCGGTCTAAATAAAGATTGTGCTCAACACTTCCTCTTTCACATTTCTGTGGAAAGAGAAAATTAACAGCCTTTACAAAGTCACAGATAAGGGTCCAAACCGGCGGTGGCAGAGGATGTGCTACAGCCGCGCTACTCAACACGCGGCCCGCGGGCCACAGGTCAAAAATATAATATTCTCATTTCAATGAACACAAACCATTTCTAAACTAAATTCTTAATGACCACAAGATGGCGATCGTGCATACTGTGCTTATTTAGCAATCGTGGGATCAACAAAGAAGATAAACCAACAACATGATCAGCGACAAAAACGCTCGGCGCTGGTACTGCCATTAATTTCCTATTTGGCAAGCGTCGCTGCCGCCGCCGGCGTTGTGCACCTGGGCGCAGACGCTGGGAGAGTCCCCTGGCGCTGCGCTCAAAGTTCAACTATAATCAACTTGGACATTCGCGACGCTGATCTCTGCGACTCGCAACCAATCACAGCACAGTTTGATATCATAACCGCGAAATTAATAAAAAAAACAATGGAGGAGAAACTTGTTTTATGTGTGTCAGAGCATCCCGAGTTATACAACATGACGCTTAAATCAAACCACGATCTGACTAAAAAGTCTGGCATGGAATGATGTCGGTTTACAGATGAGACTGCCAGGGTGGTTGACAGCTTAGTACAGGACTTTATGCAGCCAGTCTATATTCACTTCTGTGGCTGTGCTAGTATGATCATTGGCGGTGTGGTTAGCTACGGCTGATGCGGGCTGTAGTCCGAAATTGAACTCCACTCTATTCTTTCCTGAATGCTGTCATTTTAAAAACTCGACAGTGTGAAAGTAATGAATGTAATGTAATTCTCCTGGCGCTGACCACGTGAAGGGGTCGCGCTCAACCTGGTGTTGACGCCGACGCTTTGCATGGATCATGTGAAAGCCCCAACTGTGCAGGAAGTCTAGCCTCGCCTACTCTCAAGTCATGGCAAAACCGGCAAAACGTAACATTTCTGATGAACACAGGGTATTTCAAAAAGCATGGGAGGAAGAATTTGCTTTTGTTGAGGTAAATAACAAACCAATGTGCCTTCTTTGCCAGAGAACAATAGCAGAACCAAAACGGGCAAACGTTCACGTCACCATGATAGCTATCACATTGACTTGGAATTACATATCCATCTGGGGATAATTTGATATACTCAGACCTGATTTCAATTTAATATGCCTATATTTATTTTATTAAACATTCTTGTGATTTATTGCAACAGCAATCTAACACTTTTACATTTAATGAATAAAGCCTTATTGTCATTTAATCATTTGATATCCATGTGGCTTGAAATAACACTACAAAATAGTTTTATATGACCAAAAGATTTGCGTTGCGGCCCTTTGACACAGCTGTATCTTGCTGTGTGGCCCTTGAGCTATCATTATCAATTACAGTTGATAATGTATTGTTCTTCGACCCATTGATGCTTCCTGTTGATTGATTTTGATTGATTGACTGTAACGAGACAATAAGACAGAATCAGCCTCCATTTGTGGTCGGGGGGGTGAAGGGATGTGAGGAAACTGTTCAGGTTCAAAACATCACAACACGTTTCTGTAACAGTTTGTGAACACATCAGTGTTTGAGTCATGAACATGTTCATCTGTTGTAACGGTTTTTAAACATGTTTTAATCAGGACAGGAAGGCTGCTCTAGTTCTGTAGATGATCAATTACACTGTTTGATAGACGCATCATAAAACTACATCCTGATCCTGTTTCTCCATTGCAGACTTTGGACTGGAGAGATACTGGATATTGGTTTACTGTTTGATACTGGATATTGGTTTAATGTTTGATACTGGATATTGGTTTAATGTTTGATACTGGTTATTGGTTTGGACTTTGATACTGAGATTATGAAGGCTGTTTATTCAGGTCAAGGTGTGCCACATCGTTTAGTGTGCACTGCTATGTTGGCGAAATAAGTCTAATAGAAATGGAGAGAAAATATGCTTGACAGATTATGACAACTGGTTCAACCATTTTGCATGTAATGACTTATGCAATGAACTAATGCCTAGATGTTCTGGGGGGTGAGACTATTCAACAGAGAACCAGTATAATACATTTTGATCAACATGACATAAACTATTGATAATGAAGGAAACAGCAGACAGTTGGATATAATCATTTGCATGAATGTGCCAAAGCATTTGCAATTTGTTCAAAAGAATGAGAAGTTGCTTTTATGATGTGCACAAGTGACTAGATGATGTGGAGGTTGAACAAGTAGTTTTGAGAATTTCAATTCTGATCTGAGAAATGTACCAAAGCGACTGAGAAAAACTAATACCACTACTAGCCATACTAATATTAGTTGTTTTATTATGAGTTAGAAACGAAGGTTTCTTGTCCTGAGATGGTTTTTATTTTTCCTCTCTCTCTCTCTGGTTAATTTTTACCTTTTGATAGAAGCATAATAAAATAATAAAACTCCACCACCTGATCTATGGTTTCTCTGATGACTGGTTTAGACTGGTTTAGACCTTGATACTGAAGTTATGAGGATGTGACAGCAGCCTGCAGACACTGGACTGACTAAGGAGAATAAGCAACATCTGTCACATTTCACTGATTTATTGATTATGGATATAACCTTTATTTAACCAGGTAGTCCCACTGAGATTTATATAAAGCTCCTGTTCAAGAGAGACCTGGTCAAGAAACAAGAGACCTGGTGGAGTGACTGACATTCATGGGAATAACTTCAGTAAGTGGAACGCTGCGTGATTTGGTTCATTCTCTTCATTTGAGTCTCTGATGTTTACTCTTAGTCAGAAACAACCTATCCTTTGTGTATCGGTATATTGACCTCCATAACATAATAATAGTCTAATAACGTCATCACTGGTTTCTCAGATCTCTTGTCTTTGATAACGGCGTGGTACGACAAGGTCTTTATTATTAGATTTAATTTTCTATGTACGTCCAAATAATGTCATCATGCAGAAAATATGAGACAGAAATATCATCAAGTTAGAGTCTGTAGACCCGCGCTACTCAACACGCGGCCCGCGGGCCGCATGCGGCCCGAGGTTAATATTATTGCGGCCCGCGGACCACAGGTCAAAAATATAATATTCTCATTTCAATGAACACAAACCATTTCTAAACTAAATTCTTAATGACCACAAGATGGCGATCGTGCATACTGTGCTTATTTAGCAATCGTGGGATCAACAAAGAAGATAAACCAACAACATGATCAGCGACAAAAACGCTCGGCGCTGGTACTGCCATACATTTCCTATTTGGCAAGCTGTCGCTGCCGCCGTCGGCGTTGTGCACCTGGGCGCAGACGCTGGGAGAGTCCCTGGCGCTGCGCTCAAAGTTCAACTATAATCAACTTTGACATTCGCGACGCTGATCTCTGCGACTCGCAACCAATCACAGCACAGTTTGATATCATAACCGCGAAATTAAAAAAAAACAATGGAGGAGAAACTTGTTTTATGTGTGTCAGAGCATCCCGAGTTATACAACATGACGCTTAAATCATACCACGATCTGACTAAAAAGTCTGGCATGGAATGATGTCGGTTTACAGATGAGACTACCAGGGTGGTTGACAGCTTAGTACAGGACTTTATGCAGCCAGTCTATATTCACTTCCATGGCTGTGCTAGTATGATCATTGGCGGTGTGGTTAGCTACGGCTGATGCGGGCTGTAGTCCGAAATTGAACTCCACTCTATTCTTTCCTGAATGCTGTCATTTTAAAAACTCGACAGTGTGAAAGTAATGAATGTAATGTAATTCTCCTGGCGCTGACCACGTGAAGGGGTCGCGCTCAACCTGGTGTTGACGCCGACGCTTTGCATGGATCATGTGAAAGCCCCAACTGTGCAGGAAGTCTAGCCTCGCCTACTCTCAAGTCATGGCAAAACCGGCAAAACGTAACATTTCTGATGAACACAGGGTATTTCAAAAAGCATGGGAGGAAGAATTCGCTTTTGTTGAGGTAAATAACAAACCAATGTGCCTTCTTTGCCAGAGAACAATAGCAGAACCAAAACGGGCAAACGTTCACGTCACCATGATAGCTATCACATTGACTTGGAATTACATATCCATCTGGGGGTAATTTGATATACTCAGACCTGATTTCAATTTAATATGCCTATATTTATTTTATTAAACATTCTTGTGATTTATTGCAACAGCAATCTAACACTTTTACATTTAATGAATAAAGCCTTATTGTCATTTAATCATTTGATATCCATGTGGCTTGAAATAACACTACAAAATAGTTTTATATGACCAAAAAATTTGCGTTGCGGCCCTTTGACACAGCTGTATCTTGCTGTGTGGCCCTTGAGCTATGTAAAGTTGAGTAGCCCTGTGCTACAGTATACAGCAGCAGAGTACGACACACTGCTGAGTGCATGAGTCTCTCAACAGTCTTTCTTTCAGGGAGCCATACCTCAGCTACCTGGTAAGGGATTGTCTTATGGTTTGAAAACACTGCAGATGAGCAGCATCCTCACCATCACCTCTGTACCGATGGGGACCAAAAACGCTGTCAGCCATGACTGAGGACGGGGCACCTCTTTATCAGGTTAGTGGAGGGAAATCTATTGTAAGTCGCTTTGGATAAAAGCGTCTGCTAAATGACTGTAATGTTATCTCATTTCGGTTTTGTATTTTACTGCAAGCTTTTCATCAGATTTGTCACTGCCTTGTGTGGTTTGACTTCTGAGACTTCTGTTCACACATTTCTGTTTCGCTCTCTGGAGGTACAAAGCCGATGAACAGTGTATTGAAGCTGACAATTCAAGTGATGAGGATTGAAACAGATTTTTGTTCTTTAACAGAAACCTAGGTGATAACCTCTAACTTCTAACCTCATGTGAACCTAACACGTGATGTCTAAAACATAGACTTGAAATGTTCCCGCCCCGGGGAGGGCTTTGTGAAAGTAACCTGTAGCCAATGGCCATTCTGTCATTCAGGCCACTGACTTCATCTGACATGGTAAAGTTAACCAGAAATATTAAGTTAAGTTTATTAATATAATAATACATATTATAATTAATATTAAGTTAATATTTGTTAGTGTAGCTGAACTGTGTAGTTGTTGGTGTGATGACATTTTTCACATTATTCATCATTCATTTACATTGTTGCTGATGGATTGTTTGCTAATATGTGGTAGAGATCATTATTCTTGCCTTCACTTGCTGTATTTTCCATTTCTGTGTTTCAAGTGTAGAAAGTTAAATATGTTTTCACTACTGTGCTCAATATACAAACCTTTTCTCTGGTAATCGGCTGGAAGACAATCTTAGCTGTGTTAACTTTTATTTATTGTTAACATTATTTTTTCCAATGTTTAGACACAGGGTAAAGCCAAACCCACAACATCTTACTGATTCCCTTTTTTGACAGGGGCATAATGACACTACAAGGACTCTAACCAAATCAATGAGGAAGCGCCTGCTCTTCTTCTTCCTCTGTTTTATATCTCTCTTGATACTGGGTGGATGGCGGCTCCAGGCTCTGACAGCCATACATTCCTCCAGTGACAGTCATATGATCAAGAGGAACATCACCAGAAACGTGACCGTCCTGCTGTGGTATTGGCCCTTTGGCCCTTCTTACAGCCTGAAGGGTGACGTGTGCTGGGACCGGTACCACATCCCCCACTGTAGACTAGTGGACCAGCGTTCCTTATACCCCATAGCTGATGTGGTAGTATTCCACAACAGAGAACTGATACAGGGCCACCAGAAGCTTCCCCTTCACCTTCCACGGCCACATGGCCAGAGGTGGGTCTGGATGTCCCTGGAGTCCCCAGACCACAACGGGGATCTGCGGCCATACGCAGAGGTCTTCAACCTGACCATGTCCTACAGGAGGGATGCCGATATTAAAAGCCCCTATGGGGAGCTGCTGCCAAAGGAGGAAAGCAAGCACAGAGTTGAGGGAGGTGCAGAGGATGCTGTTCTCCAGAATAAGAGCACTCTGGCTTGTTGGGTGGTCAGCAACTATAAGGCCCATCACAGGAGAAGCAAAGTGTACAATGACCTGAATGCTGTCGTTCCTATAAAGGTATACGGGCGCTGGAAAAGCAAACCCTTGACACCCAAAGCCCTCCTGCCTACCATCTCACAATGCTACTTCTACTTGGCCTTTGAGAACTCTGCCTCCAAAGATTATATCACAGAGAAGCTGTGGAGGAATGCCTACCAGGCTGGGGCGGTGCCCGTCGTTCTGGGACCGCCACTGAAGGATTACAAAGCCGTAGCGCCGCCAAACTCTTTCATCCACGTTGACGAATTTGTGTCTGTAGAGGACTTGGGCAAGCGCCTGAAACAGCTGGCGGAGGACAAGAAGCGCTACGCCGACTATTTCAATTGGAAACAACGTTGGGAGGTGACGTTGCACACAGACTGGAGAGAGAGACTGTGTAGGATCTGCACACAGTACGACAGTTTACCGGAAGAAAAAGTTTACACCGACCTAAAGGCCTGGGTTAATGCTGTTGACGCTTAGTCACTGAACACACACCCAGATGTGGCAAATGCTTTCAGTGACTAATATCATGGGGATTCTTTCCACATAAGCATTGTTTGTCCATCACTCAAACACTTTACTCTGACTTCATTTTATGCTTTGTTATACATTTCTTCCACCTTGTTCTCATTTAGATTCTATTTTCCAAATCATCTTTTATAATTCTTGCTGTTTTATCACAGTGCAAATAAACTAAATTCATCTTTCAACACTTAAAAACATCAGAAAAGTGTTTAAAATGGTTGTGATGACATCATCCACAGCACTTGAGCTCCAAGGAGACGCTCAACTACCCCGTGTCCCCGTCCACCTCCAGCGCTAGAGTAACTCGGCACAAGATATAGTCTGGAGGTTCATGCTTATGATACATGTTTATTAACACCATGTTGTGCAATGATTCATAACCTGCAATGTTTTAGACACATGTAAACAGATCTGACAGCTGTGTACCATAGCATATGGTTTACTGTAATTGGCACAGGCAAGACGAAGCTAATGAAGAGCCAGCTATTAATGGATGTGAGTGAGCCTTGGTGGCACCATGCGGTTGAGAAAAAAAAAAAAGTGTGACATTTTGAGCGACCATAGGCAGTGACTCAAACCTGCTGCCATGCCCTACATATTAGTAAAAACGAAACCAGTGAACCCTTTTGGTTCCGTTATTCCTGGTTACTGTACTAGCAAAGCAATGCTTGGTTGTAACTGAAAGGCATGTCGGCCTAATGTAAGGTCATTAAACTACATTTGCAAAACAAAAACGGCTACTACTTGTGGTTTGGACGACATGTATACAGTTTTACTGGGAACTCAAGCATTCAAAAGACAGCACGCATCTCAACATACAGACAGCTCCAAAGAGTCAATAGAGCCAAAACGGTTTGACGTAATTTCATTTAATTACTAGGCACAGACATACATGTAAGGTTTAGGGCGCTTGAGTGAAAACATCTCGGGGGTAGCAAATGTTTCAATAAATTACAAAATAATCCATTTACAAAGAAGCAGTTGAGAAAGTCAGAAACTGTCACATTCAAAATGGAAATGACTGCAGTTGTAACAAGACCAGACAAAGCAAGGGTTGTGACGTGAGCATACACATCAAGGTTCTGGGTGGCAGCTTCAGTCTTAACTCTGAAACTTGGCAGTTAACATATTAACCACCAAAAGAGAATCTTTCCTCTACAACTTTTTACAAAGTTAGTCAAGCAGAGGCATTCTTACTTCAATTTTATTCAAGTCAATAAGATGACTAATATAAAATGAAGCCCTAAAAAGCTCAAATACAAATTTACATTGGAGCTAAAACAGTAAAATCATGAAGATTGTCCCCAAAAGTTGACTGAATCCATTTTGACATATCCTTGCAAATAATAGTCACCTGGGCATTTTGAGGGAAGTACCTTTTTAATAAACTGATCAGGAACTTGCGGCTGATGTCAAGAGACTTTGAGGGCGGGGGGGGGGGTCGATCAAGTCTTATGAGACATGATCGCCTCACTAGCATCTACATTTCCCCTCAATGAAAAATGAAAGCAAACAAAATGCTGACAGTGTCCAATACAGAAGAAATATGATCTTAAGGCATTTGTAGGTGGCAAAAATCACAATCATCAAGCTTATAACATATTCCCTCAATTACTTTGAATCTCACAACTCCCATTGAAGCTGAAAACACTCACTAAAAGATGTCAATCACCATAAAACCTGTATATCTGCCTAGATAAGAGGGATACACAATATTTGAAAGAAATTACATCAAAATAGCCAACATTACAAAACCTCTTTGTGCAAAAGCATCAAGTGGAAAATACACCCCAAATGAGAATTTACATGTTCCATTTCCACGATGTTGGATGTTGTTCTCTAGTTTGTGAGTGCAAATTGCATGCCCTACAAAGCTACAAATACTGAACCAACTTTCTAAGACTGTAATGTGAATTCTGCTTTAGGGTGATAGTCCCTTTAAATATACAAATTCCCTTTATTAACCTGATTTTCCTCTGCACCACCAAAAAAAACAAAAACAAAAAACATATCAGGCATTGAGGCACTGAGGAGCACCCTGGCTCCATAACCCTGCATGTATTTTAAAGACCTCCATTCCAGAATTGGGGCATATGGCAACCATCTTACCTGGGTATTGTTCTAAACCTGCTACAATTGGTGCCTATGGGGTAAGTAGCATATCCAGTGTACTATGCAAGAATACGTAAATGGCAGAAAGAAAAATCGGTAGACATGAAAAACTCAAGTTTAAAAGCTTAAAAAAAGATGATAAAGCAGTTGGCATAGATTTTCGAGTTCTGAGACTGGTCCAGAAGCCCTGGTAAGATGGCTGCTGGATTGCCCAATCACAACAGCAGTTTACTCAAAAAAGGTACCCGAGTGCCTACACATCCCAGTAACTTCATTGGGAGGTTTAACCATTATGATGGTTATGGGACTCAAAGCATAATGGGGCAAGAGGAGGTGGTCTATGGTCTTTCAATGATTCCCACCATCGAAAGAGGAACAAGAAACCAGTTTAACTTTGATCCAGTTCACTACCGCAGTCATCAAATGAGCCTCCTCACTTAAGATGTTTCCACCCCATGATCCACTGAAATGGTCACCCCGTAGTGTGACTAGATGTAGGGTATAGTGTCCAGCTTGAGTGGGGGTTGGCTAGATAGCTCCGTTGGGTGGAGAGAGTTAGGGAGGGGAATCTGTGGGGCTGGTGAGGACTACCGAAACATGTTTATCCAGTCAGGTGACTCACCAGTCCGGGGTGCAGGGCCTGCTTGAAGACGTCAGGGCGGTGAAGGTGGGGCATATAAAGGGTAGCTGGGGCACCAGGGTAGCTAGAAGCAGGGTAGCTCTGGCTGGGAATGGGGGAGGGGGCCATGTTCAGTGGGGGAGGACTCTGCTCGTAGTACTGGCCCTCACACTCTTCATCCAATGGCAAGGCCAGGCGCTTGCCCTTCTGTCTGCGGTTGCAGAACCACACACGTACCACCTGTGAAGAACACCACCAGTTAGTTATATGTATAACCCAAAACTGTGACTGACTAGACACTTATGCCATGCTTACATCAACCAGTGTAATGACAAATGTCATCACTTGCAGAGTGTGTGTCTTACATCTCTCTCCAGGCCCAGGTCATCGGAGATATGTGTAATCTCCTGGGTGTTGGGCTTGGGACACTTGACAAAGTAGGACTCCAAAGCAGAGCGTACTGTCCCCTCCAAGCTGGTCCTTCTCTTCCTCTTCCTGGTGTCAACAAATACTCACTCAATCTTGTACATCTAACAAATCAGAAACATGTTAGCATGCTTACTATGCAGTATGGCTAGTACTTACTATTAGTACTGACAGTTCAGGACCAGGTTCAAACGAGGTTTCTTGCAAATCGCTATACAGCCTTACAGCCACAAGATGGCATCATTTTAAGCTTTGCAAGATAGCAAAAAGGGTTAGCTCGCGTTTCTCAGCAAGGCAGTGAGCAAGTCTGGAAAGCTAACCCAATCCCAAAATGCATTCTTATGGGGATTCAAAACAATTTGCAGAGGTATAATCTTTGTCTATTATGATAGCTCTTAGAGTCGTGGTGGTCCAAAACGTGAACGTGGTTCTGCTGGGCAACAAATGCTCCTCTATAGGCACATCCTACAAAATGTGATTGTGATGTACTGTCGGTTTCTTTCGAAGCACAGTGAGTTGAAAGGTATTTGTTGTTTACCTTCCTCACACAGACAAACATTGTTTGAGCTGACGGCCAAATAATCCAGACCTGAATAATTCAACTAACAGCAACCAATCAACAAGGAAGTGCTCAATAAAAACTGCTGTATTTATTAAAACTAGAGAAAAAGTATTTTTCCAACATATGTAAGGAGTGCATGCTATCAGGTTTAGTTGACAAAAAAACGTATTCCACTCCTTCCATATAACTGACATCCAATTACACAAACATAGATAAACATGAAGAGGTTCATGTTGTAATTCTGGCCTTATTCCTTGCACTACTTTTATATTTTTTGTATATTTCTTTTTCTTTGTATATTTTTTAGGACATTTTTTATACAGCTTGTTGACCTTAAATGTGTTTATTGTATAGTGATGTGTGCCTCTCTTGTCTTGTACTGCTGCAAACTGGGGACAATAAAGACAATAAAGAGCCATCTATCTATCCATCCATCCATCCATCCATCCACCCATCCATCCATCCACCTATCTATCTATCTATCTATCTATCTATCTATCTATCTATCTAGTCATAACTGTAGGACACTCCCCTCTAGTGGTCATTATGGGTACAACATATAGCATAACCCTAAATTTAACATCAATTTAGACTGCATATGGAATTTGCTAGCATAGGATATTTTTAAAGTATATACAGTATGATCTGTGACACAGACCATGGTATGCCCCTGGTCTTGTGTGGCTAAAAATAAATGTCAGTGATAATTGTTTATATCTGTTAGACTATCTAGAAATCTTCCTTTTTCTGTCCCTGTTGATTCGACACCATACAGCCCCATCTTTTGGCCAGGAGGTTAATTCATCTACCTCTCTACCCCTATATAATGAAAGCCATGTTGCATTATCTAAAGAAGCAGGTCACTGTGTGTTACACTCAAAGGGAATCATTTTCAGATGACACCTCAAGGTTGAAATTGGGTGGAGGAGGGGGAGTGTCAACTGATGTCATGTGGTAAAAACCGTTGCACCTGCTGGCTGTTATCTTAAAACACTGACGAAACTTTATGATTAGAGAGTCAAATGCAAAAGTCAATTTTCCCAGTGAGGGTTTGTAGGAGTTTTTCCTTGTCCTCTGTGAGGGTCTAAGGCTGGGGGATGTCGTGTACTAACCATTTATTATTTTCACATGTTGGGCACTGTGAAGCCCTTAGAGACTGTAACGGTGATTAAGGGCTATACAAATAAATGTGATTTGATTTGATTTGATTTGATTTGATATCATCGTGGACATCATGGCTCAGTCACTTCCCCACTATATGTATGCAATACAGGAGTTGTTTCGCAACACTTTTCAGCATGTGTACAGGGAAGTTTAAATGGTGGTGTGTTCCTAATGCAATGACGTTTTGAAACAAACACACTGGAGTTATTCCTAAATTATTATTTTAGTGTGGCCTCCAAGGAGCATCAGCATTGATCTTCAATTATTGTATGTTTCTGTTACTGATGATTAGGTTAGGCTGTGAGCAGTGACCTAACTCTTCTTTATTCTCTGTATTGTATCACTTGTATTTCAGCAAGGATTTCCTACTTCAGGATTAATAGCAGGGTAGCCCTGGCTGGGAATGGGGGAGGGGGCCATGTTCAGTGGGGGAGGACTCTGCTCGTAGTACTGGCCCTCACACTCTTCATCCAATGGCAAGGCCAGGCGCTTGCCCTTCTGTCTGCGGTTGCAGAACCACACACGTACCACCTGTGAAGAACACCACCAGTTAGTCATATGTATAACCCAAAACTGGGACTGACTAGACACTGATGCCATGCTTACATCAACCAGTGTAATGACAAATGTCATCACTTGCAGAGTGTGTGTCTTACATCTCTCTCCAGGCCCAGGTCATCGGAGATATGTGTAATCTCCTGGGTGTTGGGCTTGGGACACTTGACAAAGTAGGACTCCAAAGCAGAGCGTACTGTCCCCTCCAAACTGGTCCTTCTCTTCCTCTTCCTGGTGTCAACAAATACTCGCTCAATCTTGTACATCTAACAAATCAGAAACATGTTAGCATGCTTACTATGCAGTATGGCTAGTACTTACTATTAGTACTGCCTCCAAGGAGCATCAGCATTGATCTTCAATTATTGTATGTTTCTGTTACTGATGATTAGGTTAGGCTGTGAGCAGTGACCTAACTCTTCTTTATTCTCTGTATTGTATCACTTGTATTTCAGCAAGGATTTCCTACTTCAGGATTAATAAAGTAATACTACTACTCCCTCCACCACCACTACTACTAATACTACTCCACTCACCAATGTAAGAAGGACTGTAATCCATGTGTAAGTGTGTAAGTGTCTCCTCTTGATCCTCCACAGTAGTACCTTACCTTAGTACCAACAAGGTTTCTCACGGTTATACAAAGCAAGCGTACATTTAAGAGCACATCTCTCAAAATAACTCAGCACACCGCTGCTCTAGCTGGAAAACCACACCTAGTTTCTCATCCTGCACGTACCCACACATATATGTGAGATAATAAGAGTCTGCAGAGGGACAGACTTATCTGATGTATCTATCTAATACACTGAGTATGTATCTAATACACTGAGTATTTATCGAATACACTGAGTATTTATCTGAGTAAAGTTGAGTAAAGTTATCTGAGTTGTGGTCCAACAAAAAACATCAACATCCTATCAACATCCAAAAGATGCAGTGATGACTTATGGCTGTACGATCACCCTCCTGTAACGCCGGTCTAAATAAAGATTGTGCTCAACACTTCCTCTTTCACATTGCTATGGAAAGAGAAAATTAACAGCCTTGACAAAGTCACAGATAAGGGTCCAAACCGGCGGTGGCAGAGGATGTGCTACAGTATACAGCAGCAGAGTACGACACACTGCTGAGTGCATGAGTCTCTCAACAGTCTTTCTTTCAGGGAGCCATACCTCAGCTACCTGGTAAGGGATTGTCTTGTGGTTTGAAAACACTGCAGATGAGCAGCATCCTCACCATCACCTCTGTACCGATGGGGACCAAAAACGCTGTCAGCCATGACTGAGGACGGGGCACAGACTATAGCTCACCTCTTTATCAGGTTAGTGGAGGGAAATCTATTGTAAGTCGCTTTGGATAAAAGCGTCTGCTAAATGACTGTAATGTTATTTCATTTCGGTTTTGTATTTTACTGCAAGCTTTTCATCAGATTTGTCACTGCCTTGTGTGGTTTGACTTCTGAGACTTCTGTTCACACATTTCTGTTTCGCTCTCTGGAGGTACAAAGCCGATGAACAGTGTATTGAAGCTGACAATTCAAGTGATGAGGATTGAAACTGATTTTTGTTCTTTACACGGTATCTCTAGATCTACAACAGAAACCTAGGTGATAACCTCTAACTTCTAACCTCATGTGAACCTAACACATGTGATGTCTAAAACATAGACTTGAAATGATCCCGCCCCGGGGAGGGCTTTGTGAAAGTAATCTGTAGCCAATGGCCATTCTGTCATTCAGGCCACTGACTTCATCTGACATGGTAAAGTTAACCAGAAATATTAAGTTAAGTTTATTAATATTATAATAATAATACATATTATATATTATAATTAATATTAAGTTAATATTTGTTAGTGTAGCTGAACTGTGTAGTTGTTGGTGTGATGACATTTTTCACATTATTCATCATTCATTTACATTGTTGCTGATGGATTGTTTGCTAATATGTGATAGAGATCATTATTCTTGCCTTCACTTGCTGTATTTTCCATTTCTGTGTTTCAAGTGTAGAAAGTTAAATATGTTTTCACTACTGTGCTCAATATACAAACCTTTTCTCTGGTAATCGGCTGGAAGACAATCTTAGCTGTGTTAACTTTTATTTATTGTTAACATTATTTTTTCCAATGTTTAGACACAGGGTAAAGCCAAACCCACAACATCTTACTGATTCCCTTTTTTGACAGGGGCATAATGACACTACAAGGACTCTAACCAAATCAATGAGGAAGCGCCCCCTCTTCTTCTTCCTCTGTTTTATATCTCTCTTGACACTGGGTGGATGGCGGCTCCAGGCAGCCATACATTCCTCCAGTGACAGTCATATGATCAAGAGGAACATCACCAGAAACGTGACCGTCCTGCTGTGGTATTGGCCCTTTGGCCCTTCTTACAGCCTGAAGGGTGACGTGTGCTGGGACCGGTACCACATCCCCCACTGTAGACTAGTGGACCAGCGTTCCTTATACCCCATAGCTGATGTGGTAGTATTCCACAACAGAGAACTGATACAGGGCCACCAGAAGCTTCCCCTTCACCTTCCACGGCCACATGGCCAGAGGTGGGTCTGGATGTCCCTGGAGTCCCCAGACCACAACGGGGATCTGCGGCCATACGCAGAGGTCTTCAACCTGACCATGTCCTACAGGAGGGATGCCGATATTAAAAGCCCCTATGGGGAGCTGCTGCCAAAGGAGACTGGGAATAGCAAGCACAGAGTTGAGGGAGGTACAGAGGATGCTGTTCTCCAGAATAAGAGCACTCTGGCTTGTTGGGTGGTCAGCAACTATAAGGCCCCCCACAGGAGAAGCAAAGTGTACAATGACCTGAATGCTGTCGTTCCTATAAAGGTATACGGGCGCTGGAAAAGCAAAGCCTTGACACCCGAAGCCCTCCTGCCTACCATCTCACAATGCTACTTCTACTTGGCCTTTGAGAACTCTGCCTCCAAAGATTATATCACAGAGAAGCTGTGGAGGAATGCCTACCAGGCTGGGGCGGTGCCCGTCGTTCTGGGACCGCCACTGAAGGATTACAAAGCCGTAGCGCCGCCAAACTCTTTCATCCACGTTGACGAATTTGTGTCTGTAGAGGACTTGGGCAAGCGCCTGAAACAGCTGGCGGAGGACAAGAAGCGCTACGCCGACTATTTCAATTGGAAACAACGTTGGGAGGTGACGTTGCACACAGACTGGAGAGAGAGACTGTGTAGGATCTGCTCGCAGTACGACAGTTTACCGGAAGAAAAAGTTTACACCGACCTAAAGGCCTGGGTTAATGCTGTTGACGCTTAGTCACTGAACACACACCCAGATGTGGCAAATGCTTTCAGTGACTAATATCATGGGGATTCTTTCCACATAAGCATTGTTTGTCCATCACTCAAACACTTTACTCTGACTTCATTTTATGCTTTGTTATACATTTCTTCCACCTTGTTCTCATTTAGATTCTATTTTCCAAATCATCTTTTATAATTCTTGCTGTTTTATCACAGTGCAAATAAACTAAATTCATCTTTCAACACTTAAAAACATCAGAAAAGTGTTTAAAATGGTTGTGATGACATCATCCACAGCACTTGAGCTCCAAGGAGACGCTCAACTACCCCGTGTCCCCGTCCACCTCCAGCGCTAGAGTAACTCGGCACAAGATATAGTCTGGAGGTTCATGCTTATGATACATGTTTATTAACACCATGTTGTGCAATGATTCATAACCTGCAATGTTTTAGACACATGTAAACAGATCTGACAGCTGTGTACCATAGCATATGGTTTACTGTAATTGGCACAGGCAAGACGAAGCTAATGAAGAGCCAGCTATTAATGGATGTGAGTGAGCCTTGGTGGCACCATGCGGTTGAGAAAAAAAAAAAAAAGTGTGACATTTTGAGCGACCATAGGCAGTGACTCAAACCTGCTGCCATGCCCTACATATTAGTAAAAACGAAACCAGTGAACCCTTTTGGTTCCGTTATTCCTGGTTACTGTACTAGCAAAGCAATGCTTGGTTGTAACTGAAAGGCATGTCGGCCTAATGTAAGGTCATTAAACTACATTTGCAAAACAAAAACGGCTACTACTTGTGGTTTGGACGACATGTATACAGTTTTACTGGGAACTCAAGCATTCAAAAGACAGCACGCATCTCAACATACAGACAGCTCCAAAGAGTCAATAGAGCCAAAACGGTTTGACGTAATTTCATTTAATTACTAGGCGCAGACATACATGTAAGGTTTAGGGCGCTTGAGTGAAAACATCTCGGGGGTAGCAAATGTTTCAATAAATTACAAAATAATCCATTTACAAAGAAGCAGTTGAGAAAGTCAGAAACTGTCACATTCAAAATGGAAATGACTGCAGTTGTAACAAGACCAGACAAAGCAAGGGTTGTGACGTGAGCATACACATCAAGGTTCTGGGTGGCAGCTTCAGTCTTAACTCTGAAACTTGGCAGTTAACATATTAACCACCAAAAGAGAATCTTTCCTCTACAACTTTTTACAAAGTTAGTCAAGCAGAGGCATTCTTACTTCAATTTTATTCAAGTCAATAAGATGACTAATATAAAATGAATCCCTAAAAAGCTCAAATACAAATTTACATTGGAGCTAAAACAGTAAAATCATGAAGATTGTCCCCAAAAGTTGACTGAATCCATTTTGACATATCCTTGCAAATAATAGTCACCTGGGCATTTTGGGGGAAGTACCTTTTTAATAAACTGATCAGGAACTTGCGGATGATGTCAAGAGACTTTGAGGGGGGGGGGGGGGGGGGGGATCAATCAAGTCTTATGAGACATGATCGCCTCACTAGCATCTACATTTCCCCTCAATGAAAAATGAAAGCAAACAAAATGCTGACAGTGTCCAATACAGAAGAAATATGATCTTAAGGCATTTGTAGGTGGCAAAAATCACAATCATCAAGCTTATAACATATTCCCTCAATTACTTTGAATCTCACAACTCCCATTGAAGCTGAAAACACTCACTAAAAGATGTCAATCACCATAAAACCTGTATATCTGCCTAGATAAGAGGGATACACAATATTTGAAAGAAATTACATCAAAATAGCCAACATTACAAAACCTCTTTGTGCAAAAGCATCAAGTGGAAAATACACCCCAAATGAGAATTTACATGTTCCATTTCCACGATGTTGGATGTTGTTCTCTAGTTTGTGAGTGCAAATTGCATGCCCTACAAAGCTACAAATACTGAACCAACTTTCTAAGACTGTAATGTGAATTCTGCTTTAGGGTGATAGTCCCTTTAAATATACAAATTCCCTTTATTAACCTGATTTTCCTCTGCACCACCAAAAAAAACAAAAACAAAAAACATACCAGGCATTGAGGCACTGAGGAGCACCCTGGCTCCATAACCCTGCATGTATTTTAAAGACCTCCATTCCAGAATTGGGGCATATGGCAACCATCTTACCTGGGTATTGTTCTAAACCTGCTACAATTGGTGCCTATGGGGTAAGTAGCATATCCAGTGTACTATGCAAGAATACGTAAATGGCAGAAAGAAAATCGGTAGACATGAAAAACGTTTAAAAGCTTAAAAAAAGATGATAAAGCAGTTGGCATAGATTTTCAAGTTCTGAGACTGGTCCAGAAGCCCTGGTAAGATGGCTGCTGGATTGCTCAATCACAACAGCAGTTTACTCAAAAAAGGTACCCGAGTGCCTACACATCCCAGTAACTTCATTGGGAGGTTTAACCATTATGATGGTTATGGGACTCAAAGCATAATGGGGCAAGAGGAGGTGGTCTATGGTCTTTCAATGATTTCCACCATCGAAAGAGGAACAAGAAACCAGTTTAACTTTGATCCAGTTCACTAGCGCAGTCATCAAATGAGCCTCCTCACTTAAGATGTTTCCACCCCATGATCCACTGAAATGGTCACCCCGTAGTGTGACTAGATGTAGGGTATAGTGTCCAGCTTGAGTGGGGGTTGGCTAGATAGCTCCGTTGGGTGGAGAGAGTCAGGGAGGGGAATCTGTGGGGCTGGTGAGGACTACCGAAACATGTTTATCCAGTCAGGTGACTCACCAGTCCGGGGTGCAGGGCCTGCTTGAAGACGTCAGGGCGGTGAAGGTGGGGCATATAAAGGGTAGCTGGGGCACCAGGGTAGCTAGAAGCAGGGTAGCCCTGGCTGGGAATGGGGGAGGGGGCCATGTTCAGTGGGGGAGGACTCTGCTCGTAGTACTGGCCCTCACACTCTTCATCCAATGGCAAGGCCAGGCGCTTGCCCTTCTGTCTGCGGTTGCAGAACCACACACGTACCACCTGTGAAGAACACCACCAGTTAGTCATATGTATAACCCAAAACTGTGACTGACTAGACACTGATGCCATGCTTACATCAACCAGTGTAATGACAAATGTCATCACTTGCAGAGTGTGTGTCTTACATCTCTCTCCAGGCCCAGGTCATCGGAGATATGTGTAATCTCCTGGGTGTTGGGCTTGGGACACTTGACAAAGTAGGACTCCAAAGCAGAGCGTACTGTCCCCTCCAAGCTGGTCCTTCTCTTCCTCTTCCTGGTGTCAACAAATACTCGCTCAATCTTGTACATCTAACAAATCAGAAACATGTTAGCATGCTTACTATGCAGTATGGCTAGTACTTACTATTAGTACTGACAGTTCAGGACCAGGTTCAAACGAGGTTTCTTGCAAATCGCTATACAGCCTTACAGCCACAAGATGGCATCATTTTAAGTTTTGCAAGATAGCAAAAAGGGTTAGCTCGCGTTTCTCAGCAAGGCAGTGAGCAAGTCTGGAAAGCTAACCCAATCCCAAAATGCATTCTTATGGGGATTCAAAACAATTTGCAGAGGTATAATCTTTGTCTATTATGATAGCTCTTAGAGTTGTGGTGGTCCAAAACGTGAACGTGGTTCTGCTGGGCAACAAATGCTCCTCTATAGGCACATCCTACAAAATGTGATTGTGATGTACTGAAAGTGACATGGTAGAGGTGAGCTGGAGACTTACATCCTGGGGATTTTCTGAAGTCTCAGCCTCATTCAGCCATCTCTGTAGAAGGGGCTTCAGCTTGCACATGTTCTTGAAACTCAGCTGGAGAGCCTCAAAACGGCAAATGGTCGTCTGGCTGAACATCTTACCTGCATTCATACGGACAAAAAAAGTCAAATATCACATAGCCGTAACCTGAAATTGTTCACTGAAAAAAAATGTAAACCTTGATGTAAACGTAAATTATGTTAAGAGTCCTTATCTGAGACCAGAATGATTTTGATCATAACACAAGTGCATACTTCCATTGAGTGTAAACAGGAACACGATAAGTTTCTAGTGCCATTTTCAGGGATGTTTGTACATTTCCTTGTTCAGATCTGTTATACATTGCATCATACTCCCTATAGTACAAAAAACATTTAACTGCATCTGGCTCTCACTGTCAAGAGCAGCTCCAGGTTGAACATCTTGGCAAAGCATCATAAATGAATTAGTCTTCAGAAGTTCCCAGTCAAAGGTTTATATTTTTAGGTAGCCTTATCAGAACTTCTAGAATGAAGACTCCCATCAAGATGCAGCAGCACCTTGACTTGACGAGTACAACGCACAAACTGGTGCTTACATCTGCATGGGATCCAAACTTACCATAAAGGTTACCCAGGGCAAGTCCTACATCAGCTTGGGTGAAACCCAGGGTTATGCGTTTGTGTTTGAGCTCCTTGGCAAACTGCTCTAGTTCCTCCGTCGAAAGGTTCTCCTGTAGGGAGGGAAGTTCAAAGATCACAAACTTCATACTGACAGAAATGGCAGTGTCGACTTGGGCACATTTAAAGATGGTCTACCCAATAATGTGAAATGCTTAAATAAAAAGTTCCCCTTGCTGCTAAATTACCAGACTGAAAGTATTTCGGTTTAAAATTGGAGAAATGATCAAACCTCTTCCTCGGAGTCGCTGCAGCCGCCGCTTGATGACCCGCTGCTCCGGGTAGAGGCCGGGTTCTGCGTCTGGGGCCCGGGGACGGCTTGGGTTGCTGTCCCGCTGAAAAACGCGTTCCCTGGAAGTCCGCTGCTTGGCGGTGACGGGGACAGAGATGGGGATGAGGCGGACGATGTTGATGGATTTTGATTGTTAGTACCGTGTGGCGTGATGTGTGTGAGGCCGGGCCAGAAGGATGGGTTCCAGGGGGCCGAATAGTAGACTCCATGGGGCACCGCGGCGGACACCGGTGTTGGGTATTGCTGAGCCTTTATCTCCGTAGAGTACTCGTCGCCGGTTTCCTTCTCAGTCTTTATTTCATGCAACTTGATCTGTTCCCTGGTCTCGGCAATGGGAGGACTCAGGTTTATCGGCTGAGTGGCTGCTATTACCCCGGGTACCTGGCCGGTGTACTCGGGTGCGGCAAAAGGATACCAATGTTTGGGTTGCCCAAATTCGCCAGCCTGAAAGTCGGATCCCCTGTAGTCGCCGCCGACCGGTGGGAAAGGGAAAAGGGTTTGCGCGGTTGCCGGTGTGATCCCATTATAGGTAGTTTTGTTGAAGAGGAGGCCCGTGTCTTGCAGGGCGCCGTGAGAAAGCTGGAGTGACCCGGCGCTGCCCAAACCCTCCTGACCCAGAGCCTGGGTGTAGGGGTTGGTCCGGCTGAAATCATACGGTCGGCACTCCGAAATCGGGCTCTGTGTTCTTTCAGACATTTTCCAGGCGATGCGTGGAGGTGGAAGGCTTCAGAGGACGGTCAGGGATGAAATTAGCGGCCGATTGATTTTAGGCGTGCTCATCCGTTTAACTTGACCAAAACACAAACTAACACGGATGGGTGAAGGAGAAGTCTCCCAGAGGTTAACCGGTATCTGTCCCAAGGATTCACAGCTGGTCCGTCTTGTGTCCGAAGCTGTGCAGAATCGTAGGCTTAGGCAGTTATCGTTTTGGTTGCCAGATAACCATAAACGCGGTTACGGCCTATAGTCCATAAAGTTGAGTCTACCACCGCCCACCTCACCTTCAAGCTCAAAATGCTCCTCTCTACTAGCCTTGGCTCCACAGGTTTTCCTAAACAAGGGGCGCGGGTGTTGGAAATTGGATTATCCCTTCGCCCATTGGCCACCAGAGACAATTGCGCACAGCTGATGGTGAATTTGTGAATGACCTTGATTCTTCCCAAAATAGTAGGCGTGTTTTCCCATTCCAATGAACCAATTTGGTTGCAGTAGCCAACCAACTACACGTTTTCTGAATTAAAATACATTATTCCTCACCATCCGGGAAAATATCGATATTAGCCTGTTATGCAATTGACCAGTTCAAAGTGGAATATTTAGTTGGCCTATTTCCATTTCAAAATAAACACGGGAAGCTGCTTCTGTAAATACATACATACTGTCACACTATAACTAGCTCCCCTCATACATGAATCATTATGCTCAGTTTGTTTAAATCATTCACCCTTAAGGAGATGTCTTTGATATTAAAATCCCCGTGATTGAGGTTTCACTGTAGCCTAAATCCATTTGAATTACTAACATTTAAACTAACAAATTGTCGAGAATGTAAGCCTAAATAAATAGGATCCAACAATTTAATTTTAATTTTACTTTTAATTTTAATTGGATTTTAAAAATAGCCTATCCATGAATGGAAACAGGCACATTTAGACATGCTTTACTTTAAATAAGAAAAATGTAATAATTAGTAAGCATGTGACACCCATGACAGACAGGAGGAGAAGAAGATAAGAAAGTGTTGTCAAATTGAAGTGAAAGCTTAAACTCTACAATTTGTGCCTAATTCGTCTTAGCATGACGCCTTTATTTCTTACATTTAAAAATGCTTGAGAAAAGGTGCTGCTATGGGTGAAAGACCACTGCAGATATTTCAGGACATTTGATGAAAAATAGTAATTTAATCTCGTGTTGAGACTAAAAATCTTATTTTCTTGAAACAAAAAAACACATCTTCCACCAAGTGGCATTATTCCTGAAACAGCCTTACTTCACGATATTATCACTTGTTTCAAGACATTTCCCGAAACAGGTTAAACTGCATTGGAGACAAATGAGATTACCTCGATACATTGTCTGGTTTTTCACTCGTTTTTAGCAAAACAAGATTTTAAAATTCTAATCTAGACTAAATGACTTATTTAGATGGACATTTGTACAGTGTAGGTCTGGGTTGCAGACACAAAACTGCGTGCGTCAGGACTGGACTTTGACTTACTAGACATTGGGTTATTTGGGGTTTAGAAATGGTAAAAAAACAAACGGAGAGGAAATTCACAAAACAGTCAACAGCATTCAGGTGAACTTCTGCCATTCAGCCTTGATCGGTGGCCATTCAAAGGCTTGCATGGCCGCAGCACCGGTACAGATGCGCTCCCCCAGTGCGAGTCGTTGGCTGCAGATTGCGGCAGGAAGACGCACTGCGGGAAGGGAGAGGGGGTGCCATTGTACGACTTGGCCCCGGGGCACCCCGCGGATTTCAGATCCCGAGTTGCGATGGTCGACCATTAGCTCCTTTTCAGATTGAAACAATAAGTCTCAACCCTTTGATTCCGCCCCACACCCACCCCCTCCTCTGAAACAAACACTGGGCTGAAGTTTCACTCTCGAGGTCTAGATGGGTGCACGGAGGGATGTGTCTGGGTAGGTCTTCCCTCTGTTAGATGGGAGGGATATACCTTGGCATCCAGTCGGACATATAATGGCCTAAAGGTCCAAACACAGGTCTAAGCACAACGATGTTGCAGTTAAAATAAACCTTCTTGATTTTGGAAATCTCTTATTATCCTTTACACACTTCCTCCTTATCATACACACAAAGCATCCAGCTTGAAATGAATGACCTTTAAGGCTCAGAGACTCAAGCCCAATTCTGTAAAACTGTCATTCAGTGTCACCCCTCTATATATGTCCTTATTATAGAGTAATAGACAGAAGCTCTTCTTCAGGAACTCCCTATCAGCCCATTGTACACTACAGCCAGGGGATATCTGTTCTCCCAGAACCAAAGCTATGTAGGTATAGGACCAGGGAACCTTGAGGAGACCACAGGGGCCTGTCAATAGCTTTAAAGACATCAAACCCCAACTATACATGCATTGTCCTGGGCCATGGACTTGGGAGAAGAATTGTCATGCAAAAGGAGGACAGTGAGGGAGATAGTAGACTTAGGCAGAGCTTCAGAGAGAAAGGGAGAGGAGAGCACAAGGCTCTCAGGGAGTCCAAAGGAGGGAGGGGTGAGGGGGCACTGTGCTGAATAGCCTGGTACAGTGAGGAGGAGATGGGTGAGGGGGTATCCAGGGATTTAGCTGAAAAGCCCCCAGATGTCTCAGATCTTGACTTTAGCTCTTTTAAGTGGCCTCTTCAAGACACGTCGGAGATTTGCTCTGCGCTCACAGGGCAGGTCCAGTTTAGCACAGCAAGAAGTTTGAGATAAAAGAGAGTCTTTGATACAGTAGCAGTGTAAATGTGGTGTACTACTTGCAGCCAGTCATACTAATAAAGAAATAAAACGCCAAAACGTAGCCCAACAGTATCAAGCAGTAAGTTAAACAGTCACAGGTCAGTAACTTTCCTCAAAGCCAATTCAGATAGACGTGATATTTAGTGTTCATTCACTTTATTACTAGTATTATTATCTCCATCATTATATGCATCCAAAGAATAGGAATACTGGAAATATGATTGTGCTAATGTGCTGATGTGAGACCAGCTTCATTTTTCTGGGTAATAGTGGAGTTCCTTATGGTCATGTGATGATTTTACCAGTGGTCCTAGTCTAAGATACTTGATACAGATGGGATTCGATCGGCCCTTGTGGCTAGAGAGGCCACCCTAAACCTGGGAGGTCACAGTTGTATCCAGCTGACGTGTCTGTGAATACGACACTAATCCACTACCCACTCACTCTCATTCTAGTCTGTATGGATACAAGTGTTCAATCTATATCTAATCACTTAAAAGTTTGAAATGGTACCCTGATCAGCACTCCTTATACTTATAGTTTAAATGTTCATCATTACTTCTACAAATTGACCCAAAACTAGAAACCTTTATTTCAATGTACTGTATGCCATATGAAAGTTTCACACATGACGCCACGTTTCGTTTGGGGACCACTGACCTAATGCACTGGTTACCTCACATGAACATACACATTTCATTATAGCTTACAAGGTAAACAGTTATCAGATCAGCACTTCCTACTGGTGTCTACTCCATAGGTTGGGTAGAAATATGTTACCACTGATTCAAAAAGGACACTATAATCTAGTCCAATCTCCCCCAAAACGCAACTAATAAAAAGGCAAATTTTATCAGTTATTATTTTTTCTATATGAACAGCCAATTTTGACCAAAACCAGCCGCCGCTCAGGCCTCAGCCACTACTTTTAAAAGTTATTAAACCATTTGATAACAGTAACTCTGCATTCTCAATGCCATCCCTCCTGTTGAGCAGCACGATCTTCTCCCACAAACAAGTTTGATGGCTTTTTGATTTTCTTCCTAACGGCCCTGTCTTTGACACCCACCTTCGCAGACCCTCCACCCACCCCAGGTCTTCATCTGTTGGCCAATGGCAGCCTTCCTTCCACTGTCCGCCGGCACAATGGGCTTTAACGGCCCTTGGCATGTGGCTCAATGGGGACAGTTAGGAGGCCGACCCTCCCCTCCCCTACGCGCACGGACATACAAACACTTTCTGGGTGTAGTCGTTCATGTCCCGAAGGTAAAACGAAGTCTAACAGGATCACCAAAACCATACAGAAAGTCAGGAACAGCGTCAGACAGCGAGGCAGACAAGTGGCATGACACATTGTGAGGTGGAGGGTTGTGTGGGGAGTTAAGGTGCATCAGTCAAAGATTTTTCTTTAAATAAGACAGCTCAGAGATTAAGCCCACTGAGGTGACACAGGGTCCAGTGTTTATTACATTAGTTCATGTCATGTGTGTTGTTGTGCTTTATTCCCACTGCTTTGTTTAGGCTTGAAACAGTTCAAATGGTTCGACACCCAAAAAATGTGTCCTGTTGTTGTTAATCTTCCGTTTTGCTCCCATGGAAACTTGTTTTGTCGTTGTAGTCTTGTCCTCATACCTCCTTTCTCTATCTAACAAATATATAATTTTTCTCACACAATACCAATGAATTACCTCCTTATCTGTTACTTGGTCAAATAATTTGCAGACAGGTGTATTTACCTGCAAAACCCAATGATACAAGAAGCCTTGATACTTGTGAATGAACACTTTTAACATTGAATGTGCCAAATAATCGTGTTTGTTATATTTGGCTTGTTGTGGTCGTAACATAATAAATATAAGAAGACATTTTCATGTGTGGTAAAAAGTTTTAATTCCAATGCTTGGGCCTGCATGTACAAATATCTATAAAAAGTGAACACTTTCACTCTTTGTATGTACATATTGCAGCACTAGGTTAACTTGGGACTGACAGGTAGAAATCTGAGAGAGGAGACAACAGACAATAGAGACAATACTAGATAGTGATATTTACCACCTATGCATCTGTCAATATAGTCAATCTCCGAAATTTCATTCAAGTGCTCACAAGCCACTTTTACATGCCTCCTCCAACAATAGGATGCATACATACAGGAGGCAGAGAAATTATCAAAGCGTTGTCATGAGTCAAACACATCACAGTCAAACCATGCAGTAGACATCATCAAGTACTTCATTTCCCTATATATACATATATATGTATATATTAATATATTTATATATTCTTAAAATCTATATGTGCACGTTATATGACAACAAGTAAAATCTGAAACACCAATAGTAACAATGTTTAATGCAAAAACGGGTTGGGGAGTTGCTGAGTTTTTTCGAGAGGTATCACATATGTGACTTTAGATATTTCCTGGGTATCTACGAGGAATGTGGTTCAGCTACTAGCTATGCATGACAAAAGAGGACAGGGCACCTGTTTCGTAACTGTGTGTGTGTGTGTGTGTGTGTGTGTGTGTGTGTGTGTGTGTGTGTGTGTGGTACAGATGTCTGCTATTGTATCACATTCAAAAAGAGGCTTTGGGAAATAGCTGGAAAATTAAAGAATACGACAAAGGCAAGCGGGGGCAACACTAAAACCAAGAGTATAACATTCAAACGAGACAAAAGAATGATTACAAACACATCTAGGATGACTGGGAAAACTTTATGTTAAAACAAGGAATGCTCAAAAGAGGGGAAAGAAAGAAAATAACAAAGGGACCTAATATTTGTACTATTAAAAGCAGTATATAGTAACCAGCCTAAAAGAAAATACCCATTTAAGACAGAAGCCAGAAGGTCTGAGTTTAGATGGCTTGGATCGTCTTCATTCATTCCCTCCTTCTACCCCCTTGTCCTCTGCCAGCATCATCCATTTCTATCCACGCAGTGTGAGATCAAGTGGTTTCTTCCACAGTAAAAGTGTGTGTGTGTGTGTGTGTGTGAAGTGTACAGCATTCACTTGTGATTCCCCTGGTGATGTAGGGTCGAGTCATCAAACAGAGGGTTCTTCACTTCCATCTCTCCCGTCTGCCAAGGAGAGAAGAATAATGAATCCTTGGTCAAATAACAAGCGACAGTATTTATAAATGTTGTGGATGTTTGCACGTGTGTTTGCAAATATGTGTGAAGCCACCCACCGGTGCAAGTCCAGGGCACTCGTATACTGTGAAGTCTCCACCCACTTCTTCCTCGTCTGATGTGACCTCAGAGTCATGGACTTTCTGCTCTGGTTGGTGTCTGATAAAAAGACACAATGG
>JAXDDX010000008.1:2315000-2405000 GCA_034670405.1 Hoplostethus atlanticus
CACAAACCTAGGCAGACATTTTCACCTTCCATGGCCAATAACATGCGAACCAAAATCAAACTTCTTGGGCCCCAATTAATGGTAAAGTTAATATTAGCTTACAAGCCAATGAGAGAAGCCAAATTAGCTAAAACTAGCTAATTTTTAAAAATGTCTCTTTTTTTTTTTTTGGCATTTTGCCTTCATTTGACAGTCAGTAGAGAGAGAGGAAAGATCAGAGGAGGGATGACATGTAACATTGGCCCCGGGCCGGATTCGAACTCAGGTTGTGTGGTATGCACCTTAGACCACTGAGCCACCAGGACGCCCCTAAACCTAGCTAGTGTATAACTACTTTAACATTAACAAATAGGTACACTACTCATAGTTTGAACTCAAGTTTAACTGGTACAGAAGGTTTCTGACCAAGACCATGGGGGGACGGACAGATGGGTGGAGGTACAGAGAGAGAGAGAGAGAGAGAGAGAGAGAGAGAGAGACAGGAAGAGAGAGAGAGCTACAGGAAGACAGAAGTTTGTGAAACCTACAGGGCCCTGCCTTTAGCACATACAGTATTTAAGTGCGTATAGAGAACAGCCTAGCTCCCAGTCTGTTTGTCCTTGAATAAAGGACATGGCTTGCAGGCATAAAGTGTTTACCAATGGGAGTGCACGCCTCCATGTCAAACACAAGCAGGTCCTACACACACAATGACAAGTACCCACTGCCTTACCTGTCCACCCAATGTCCTCTCATCTCTGGCTTCACAGTTTAGAGTTCAGAGTTTATACATTTTAGACATTTAGCCAATTCCATCCGGAGCAACTTCCAGTGAGCGCAACAGCGTGAATACCTGCATCAACAACATTCAAGCAACCAATAGAAAGGGCTGAAACAAGGTCTGGCGATTTGGGGTGAAGACCCCTTGACCCCATGGGAATATAGGAGGGTGGTTGAAGACAAGGAAGACCACAATACTCTGGATCAGCTGTAGGCGCTAAAGAGTAATATAGAGGTGTAATATTTCCAGCACGAAGAGACTAATAAAATGTGTATATCCTTTTTTTCTTTGACATCACGTGTGTGTGTTTCTACTTTTCCATGCATAAATATCCGACGAATGCTCGGCGGGTGCTTGAGAGAGAGTGCATGTGTGTCTTTGTGTGTGTGTGTGCTGTATACACTTGAATCCAGTCTCTTCCATTTTGCAGACATATTTGCATCCTGCAGCTCTCTCATGCAACATCTAGGACATCAGGGTTGCCAGACTGAATGATGTGGCTTTTTTTCCCCCGCCACAATTCCTCTCTGACCCAGCTTCTTTTTCTTTTAACACAGGATGTTATCGTAATTCATAAGAATAAAGATAAGAAAAGCTACAAATAAATGGAAATGAAATGTCATCAGATATCAATCCTCCGTCAACCACACACCAAAGACACAGTCATCATATTGCGTCAGAACTGAAATCCAAACTGACAGTGATGTAATTTGGTGTCAGTTATGCTCCTAAACTACCAAGGCAGTAACTGGACTCATGCACTGTGTGTGTGTGTGTGTGTGTGTGTGTGTGTGTGTGTGTGTGTGTGTCAGCATGAAAGGGAGACAGAGAGAGTTAGTCGCCCTTGTGGATCAGTGTGTTCTGGTGATCTCTCAGAGATTTATATAACCACTTTAGGGAGCTTAACCAAGGCCAACAGTTTGCATTCACAACATCACACACACACACACACACACACACACACACAATAGCAGGATGTAACTCAATGTACAAGTCTTCACATGCAAACACACAGAAACACACAGGAACAGGAACATACCAACATACCAACCATCGAACCATTCTGCAAAACCACTGCAATAAAAATCCCTTTCCGTTGGAACGCTGGATTATTGATCTTTCTCTCCCCTCCATTCCTTCTCACATTCACTTCTCTTTCTCTTCCTCGCTGCCACCACTAATTTACCACCGAGCCGGTATCCTCCGCTGCAGACCCAACTAAATTATTAACACAACACAGACATAAACACAAACACGAGGCAAGAGAGCACACTCGGATGCGCAAAGGACATTTCCATTTCCATTTCTCTGTCTTGAAACATGTCACGCACGCCTTGTCATACCACGCCACGTAAATCTGAAAAATGAGATTTATTTTTTGCAGCTTGGCCATTTTCACCGGATGAAATTAGATGGAGTTGAGGGATCTGGAGCGATGGAGATGGAGAGCAAGAGAGAGAGAGAGAGAAGGATGCATGTCATCTGAGTGATTAAAGCCATCCATGTGCAGGGGCGGTGTGTGTGTGTGTGTGTGTGTGTGTGTGTGTGTGTGTGTGTGTGTGTGTGTGTTGCAGAGACAGCAGGGGCAGGGACGGATTAGAGAAGCAAGGGATCAGACTGGACCACACCATCGTTCTCACGAGTGAGTGGGTGAGTGGGTGAGTGAGTGGGAGAGAGAGAAAGGTATTCTGGGAAAGGTTGTCTTGTCACTCTTCCTGACTATTTGCATCTGTTCAGTTCCCAGGTCAGTTTCGTCTGACTCCACCTTGTTTGATCGGAGTCCTGAAAGTATGTGCTTGTGTGTGTCTGGATCGAACAGAGAACGCACAGTTGCCTCTGTGTGTGTGTGTGTGTGTGTGTGGGTGTGTGTGTGTGTGTGTGTGTACGCCTACCATGGGGATGGCGCCTCTTCCTAACCACACAGTGTCGTTCCTTGTTCTCCTCCAATGGGAAAAGGCAGGGACCACAGTGGGAGGAGCCAGGCTTGCAGGAGTGGCGGTGCTCACGGGCACAGTCTAAATGGCACGTACCGCCAGCTGGGTGAAAGAGAGTGACAAAGAGAAGAAGAAAAAAGTGAGACTTTCATTTGTGAGAGGTTCTTTAATTGTAAACTGAGTACTGTATAGAATATCATCAAAACTAGTAAGTGGGGCAGCTGTGGCTCAGGAGGTAGAGCGGGTTGTCCTCTAATCAGAAGATCAGAGGTTCGATCCCCAGCTCCTCCAGTCCACATGTCGAAGTGTCCTTGGGCAAGACACTGAACCCCAAACTGCTCCCGATGGTCAGGCCAGCACCTTGCATGGTAGCTCACTGCCATCGGTGTGTGTGTGTGTGTGTGTGTGTGTGATATACTGTAAAGCGCTATATAAATGCAGTCCATTTACCATTAGTAAGTCCATGATTTCAGTCTGTTATCTTTTCAAAGTACAGGGTTCCTATCCTTAACTTGTCTAGTAGTGCATTTTCCATATTAGTCAGTGGTTATATATATATATATATTCAGACTGTTTGGAAATCAACTGAGAATACTTTTCCGTGATTGATAACTTATCTGACACTATTTGAACTGTCCTGATATGGTGAACCCCACCTGTCGGAACAAAAAAGTTATTTGCAGGAACTCCTTACCACAGATCTGCCCACAACCAGGTCAGATAAACATTTAACCTGATTACTGCGGGTCTGACACAAAACCTGACAACAAACACTTCACACTTCTTTCTGCTTGAACACACACACACACACACACACACACGTGAAGAAGTGGGTCACAGCAGCACAGCAGGTGTGTTAGGGAGCAGAGGGCAGGTAGAGCGCTGGGCCGCTGTCAGAGCAGATAATGAACTTAGCTGTGCAGCACAGCGGGGGGTGAGACTGGCATAACAGACAGGAGGCGGTACGAGGTGGGGAGGAAATGGATGCAGGGTATTTCCGGGCCAATTAACTCTAAGGTGTTTTTTCTGACTGCCTAAAGAAAATAGTGAGTATTAGGGGGATTCCAGTCTTCCAGTTTTCTAAATTTACACATTTACTGAAAGGAACGTCAAAATAAATTGATTTATTTATTTACAATCCACCTTATGATATCGGAACATCTCAACCTCAATGCTGCAGGCAAAAAACCAAGGTAGAAAAACCTTCCCATTTCTTCTTCTTTCTTTCATGCGAGGGAGGCCAGTCCTTTGTCCTTTCCTGCTACATTTTTCAATTTAATAAGTGAGAGGAGAGAATCTGAGAACTGAACATAACAGGAGACGGAAGAGGAGAAATCATAACGACCTCTATGGTAACGGAAGGTAACATCAGGAAGGGCAGGAAGAGTTACAGCAGGAGCTCATGTGCAGAGATGGGAGGAGGGAGATGTCTGACATGCCCGTGAGAAAAACACACACACACACAGACACACAGACACACACACTCTTGAATGATGTCCACATCATCGACTAGAAGGGACTTGCTAACATCCAAACCAACAGACAGACAGACAAGTGTGAAAACATGACCTCCGTCTTTCTGCGTGAGAGAGAGAGACAGAAAGAGAGAGAGACAGAAAGAGAGAGAGACAGACAAAGGTAGGTAGGTAGATAGGTAGGTACTTTATTGATCCCCGGAGGGAAATTTCTTTGTTACAGCAGCCAGACATAGAATAACACGAGAAATAGAGAAATAGAATGAAATATAAAAAAATTTAAATTAAAAAATTAAAAAATAAAATACTCGGGACAGGGGCAGAGAGGGACAGGGAGACAGACAGGTAGAGAGACAGGTTATGTATGTGAGAGCATGGGCCTTTTTAATTTGCGTGATATAACTGTGTCACCCAGGGGTGCTTATTATTTCTGACACGAGTGCGTAGAAAAGCAAATTGTATCTCGTGTCATGAATCACTAACATGCATATAAACTCCATGACTCTCTCGACTATCCTTTTTTTTCTGCACTCTGTCACTTCCAAGTGTAAGTGGTGTCTCACCTCCTCTGCCTCTTCGCTCAATTTATTACTCATCAGCATGAGTGGGATGTGACCCCTCATTCCTCATTGTGTCCGAGATTATTCTCTCTCTCCTTTTTCCTTCTTCTCTCTCTCTCTCTCTCTCTCTCTCTCTCTCTCTCGGCTTCTATTTTTACCTGCCAAATCATCAAGAAATTCAATCATCCCATAACATTCTAACTAATAAATCTTCATTTAACCCATGTGGTTTAGATTAAGTGGATTTGTAATATTACAGTCCTGACAGTCCCTTAAAATCTTCTAATACATAGAATTCAAATACTATTCAAAAATACTACAACCAAAGCCGTGCTGACCTGCCCTATATCACAGGAAAACTAGTATATCTATGCTACCTGCAATATCACTCTCACACAGCCCAACCACACGGTGCTACTGACACCACTGACTCACTCCTGCGTCGAGCCACAGGAGCCCGGCGGTCTGCCGCGGCTGACTTACTGACAGCTTTATCCTCCAAAGACACGCTGCGTCGAGGCATCATGTCTCCTGCCCTTTACAGACCTCTAAACCTCCTCATGCCCCTCCGTCACACCCCTCTCCCCGTCTCTCCCTTTTCATTTGGTAACTGTCTGGAGATCGAGGACCTGCGGGACCAGATCAGGTGCCGATAACTGCGATCACATCACAGATCAAACAACTCGCTGCTATCTCAACCGCCTTGACCTTGTCTTATTATGAGGCGAGTGATAAACCTCAGTCACTTTAGGACACAGTTGTGAATTGTGTGCCTGTGTGTGCATGTTACTCTGCAGAATAAAAGACCAACTCAAGTGACATCATTGGCAATTTGGAAATTGCTATACCTGCCATACACACTGAGTGGACAATACATTAGGGTGACCTGCTCTTTCCATGAAATAGGCTGACCAGGTGAATCCAGGCAAAAGCTGTGATTCTTTATTGATTTCACCCATTAAATCCACTTCGGTCATAAAGGGGAGATGGAGATGAAGGTGAGGAGACGTTAAAGAGTGTTTTTTAGCCAATTGTGGACACATTGTGCAGAATGGGGTGCAACTCAACAGTAGGAAGGTGGCCCTAATATTTTGTACACTGAATAATACACTCTTTATAGAAGTGGGAAGAGCAGGACATCATATTCTTGTCTGGTCAGTACAGCATTGCTCATTGATCATGTGGGAAGTTAATGTGGCGGAACCTATTGCAGGGACAGCCATGATTATTCTTCTCACACACACACACACACACACACACACACAGAAATGCGCCAACACCTGTAATCACTTCATTATAAAACCATGAGGAAACGGTGAGAAAAAGAGGACGCGAAAAATAAAGGCGAGTGAGAAACAGGGAAGGGCTGCGGCCCGGTACATCAGCATCCATACACTGCAGCATAAGAGCAGCAGCACTCGTCTCAAAAACAGTCGTTATATAAACTTGTAATGATATGCTTTTGTTGCACCAGTAGAATAAAGGGACAACTGCCCCTGATTATTATTATCTAACCCAATCCACTGAACTCGTGCCTCCACAATGGCTCCTGCCTCCACAATGCACGGTCGAACCATTAAACGATGCTCATCAACAAGGCAGCATCCTACGAAACACCCTCATCTATGTACCACAATAACAAAGGTGCTAGAAGCGAATGCCAAGTCGCCATAGGAGGTGGCCTTGCCTCCACAAGCCTCCCACACAGCGCTGTCGGTAATTACAGAACCCAATCAGGCAGCGAGAGACAGACAGACAAGACAAGACAGACAGACAGACAGACCCAGAGACAGAAAGATGGAGAGAGGGTGATACCCACAAGAGTAAGAGAGTGACATATGATGAAATATCTTTACAGTACACCAGGTTTCATCTGGTATCAGCAGAGAGACGATAGAGGGGTGAAAAAACAGTCAGTCCTTGGACCGAGAGAAAAATGACTTTCCCTAACCATCTGTTGCTGCTGTTGCCAGGCTATGTACTCAGCAGCAGCTCTGCCAGGAGGGGCTGAGAAGCAAACAGAGGCTTTCTGACACAGCCTTGTGCACACCTACACTCACAGAATCACACACACACACACACACACACACTCACATGCTTATACATGCACATGCTCACACATGCACGCACATACACACACTTACGTGGCACTTATTAACACTTATTAAAGCTCCTGCAAGCTGGTCCTGAGACGCAATACAGCAAATGTCACCCAATCTGTGCCCAGGACTGTGCGTGCGTGTGTGTGTGTGTGTGTGTGTGTGTGTGTGTGTTAGAGAGGGAGTAGGAAATGGGTAGGCCAGAAGAGTCACGCACTCCCATTGTGTATGCTTCCTGACCCTCTGATAGCGGACAGGAAGTTAGCCAAACACTCCAGATTAAGTGGCAACGCTAGCGAGGTCTGGCGAGGACTCGTTACTGGATAAGAGGTTATGGCGTCTGCTTACACCTGGATAAAGTGTGTGTGTACATTTGTGTACGTGCATGCTCCTGTTCATCCATCTTGCGTCACTCTCAAATGGCAAAAACACAAACAAAAGCAAAACAATGCCAAACAACATTTTTCTAATTCCTCGTCTCCATTAGGCCAGCTGAGGCCGGCCGTACTATCGCATGGTTCAGGCTCTATATTGACATTTTCTGTTTATATTTCAGCCGTTTAGTTGACGCTCTTATCCAGAACAGTTTATAATGAGTGCGATAGCAGAAGAAAAGTTATCATCCCGAGATCACCAACAGTAAAAGCCAATAGGAAGGAGTGCGAGCGACCTAACAGCACATTTGGAAAAACATGTCATGTGACCTTCAAACGATCATAGAGAGGTGATAGGAAAAGAAGTAAGAGCTGAAGAGATACGCAGAAGGTTGTTTTTTTAAGCCGGCTTAGCCAGCTCAACAAAGAACAGCGACCGAAAACAACGAGCACCTTTTGTACACCTCGGATTTAGTTTCAGCAGTAGAGACAAAAGCAAACCTTTCACCCATATTTGGAGACAGTAACTAAGAATTTGCAGCTACATAGGAACCTACATAGGTTCTAGGGGTGGGTGATATAGCCTTAAAATAATATCACGATATTTCAGGGTAATTTGCGGTAACAATATTCATGACGATATGAAAAAAAATACTGAACAATGTTTTATTGGTGATTGCAGCAGCATTTATTAGTGCAAATAGTGACAACATAAGTCAAAATATGCTACTTGCGAGTGCTCCAGCTATGCTTGGCTGAGTTGGCGTCATTTGCCTGCTTTTGGGCCACACATCACCAGCTGCTAAACTCTCGTCACCCGACTTCTGACTCTCCTCGTACTCACGTGTGTGTTTTTGCTTTAAGTGGTGAAACAAGTTTGTTGTGTTTCCACCTTTAGCCATAACACCACTTCCACACGACCGAAGTAGCTCCTCTTTAGCTACTAAATCCTCGTCAGAGGCTGACGCGCTGCTCTGGCATTCAGCCATGCTTGTATCGTTCTAGTGTGCTAGGATATGCAAATGCATCAACACGACATCACACCGCTATATCGTTAATATCATGATATGACACTTTTTTTTCGTGTACAAATTTATACCGGTATTATTGTGAACGATATGATATGGCACAGCCCTAATAGGTTCTTCTATAAATTGGGGGTGTAAAGAGGCCTGGTGAGGCCAGTGGAGACGCTAACGTTGAGCCAGACAGGTCACGACAACTAAACCCTGACCAGTGTAAGGCATGAGTTCACTGCACCTTCTATTCACCACCTTCACCGCTCACCGAGTCTTTAACGACACGAGTGGAAAAAGCCGCCATCCATATCAACCCGGTTTACTCCCATTCTCAGAAAGGTCAGAAGACCCTGACCCCGTGTTGGATGAGTAAATACCTGGAAACTCTCTATCTCATTATGCCGTTACAGAGTGCCACTGTGCCACTGAGGTGTGTCGCTTTCCCACGATAAACCAGTGCCGTGACATGTAAAAGTCCTTTGCCACGCTTAGTGGAAAATGGGGCGTTAGTGGCACCTGTTTGTTTCAATAGTTTTCCACACACACACACACACACACACACACACACACACACCTCATAATGCTGAGGCAAGAAATAAACTGGTAGTTATGCAAGTAGAGAGAGGGAGTGAGATAAAGGTGAAGGGGAAATGGAAAAGTAAAAGAATGTCTTCCTCAATGACTGGAACAAGTCAGTCACTGCCTCTCTCTCTCTCTCTCTCTCTCTCTCTCTCTCTCTCTCTCTCTCACACACACACACACACACACACACACTCTCTCTCTCTCTCTCTCTTTAGCTGCTCTCCTGTGGCAGTCATATCCTTCCTCCTTATCTATCCCCTGCATCTGTCATTCATCATTTCTGTTGCACTCATTTGGGTCATGTCTGTCAAGCAGTGACATTTCTAACCCACAACACAGAGGATAACTACTGTGTCATTATCATCAGACTGGAGCAGCAGAGACACCCCGCAGAGGAAGTTCAGGGGATTGGTCTTGTGACGTCTATCTTTCTGTTTGTGTGTCTCTGGCTGGTTCAGTAGCGAACCGAATGAGCGCTGGGTGCTGTGGTAACGAAGGCACTGCCATCCTCAGATAGGATGTGGCTCTGCACAGATGCAGACGTGTGCAGATATGCACGCAGATTTCTGATTTCTGATTTCTTCCATTTTGTCACATCACTGGGTTGGTAAAGGACATTTGACATTTCGTCACCTTCTTAAACTAATGGCCTAAGTCATATTTTAAAGTTTTTCCAAAAACAGAAAGAACTGAACCAAATATATTGTTGTTCTTTCTTCTGGAAGCAGCCGCCATCTTGTAAAGCTTGTAAAATTGCCTAAGTCACAAGACAATGTGACTTTTTCTTTTTTTTTTAATTGCCTAAGTCACACTCTTGACATAGGCCATTATACTACCAGGGTAGGAACAGCATGATCTTTTCAATAAGGATGTAGGCAATTTTACCAGAGGTGGCCAGCATCATGAAGAGATGATTTAGGCAAAAAAAACATTTTCCTCAAAATATGACTTAGGCCATTAGTTTAAGAAGGTGACGATTTGTAGGTAATGGTAGTAGTAAAACTAGGAGGAGGAGGAGGAGAAATGGAGAAATGCTGTTAAATGAAAGGTGATGTGATTCATTGGTTAAAACTGTAGTGGCTCTGGTTTGGTCAGGTGCTGTGTGTCAGGTGTATGTGCTGATCAATACTGGCCCTCTCATGTCCAGGCTGCACGAGTGGGGTCTGTGCAGCTGTTATGCTCTCCCTCAGGACAAACCCACTGGCCTGGCCAGGGGGGAGGTGGGGGAGAGAGAGAGAGAGAGAGAGAGAGAGAGAGAGGGAGAGAGAGATGATACAGAGAAGTGGTTGAGAGTTGCCACAGCAACAAGGTCTTGGCTGACCATGTATTGTTTTTCCTCTTTTCAGCCTATAGCTGGACCTCCAAGTTGAAAGGCCAAAGACCACAATGGCATAAATGGGGCAGATCGATAATAACGATAACTCCTTCCTCCTTCCTCCTTGTATGATGCTTACCACCATATAATTGGTTTCCAATTTTCCTCCTCTCTCTGGTGAATGCTGGTGACGTCAATCCCCCCCCCCCAAAGACCACACGGGCCACACATAACAGATCCATTTGCAACCAGAACTGGACTCTTTAGCCTTTAAACTCCATTTTCTAAATTACTTCGGGGAAGCGCTGAGCTTTCCAACAAAAATAAACCACTCAAACAAATGTGACAAAACAATGTCAAGTCAAGAAGCAAAACAAATCAAAGAAACATGGTGCTCTATCCATGTTTCCAATGAGTGGTATTTGTTTCATCTTCAGCTGGTAGCACTGAAATAATAATGCAACCCACAAAATTACATCACACAGTTTGGAAAATGCCACATTAAAGCTTCAGTAATTCCACTACCTTGTTCCTCATTCCAGCTAGATTTCTGATTGTCTCCTGACATTTCAGGAACCTGCAACTGATCCTACGTTGTTTCAGTAGTAAAAGGTTTCACTGCAAAACCGTTAAAAGAACGGTTTGAACCCATTCCACTCTCTCACAGCTCTCACAAGTTAAAAATAATGAAATGATGCCGAACACAGACTAGAGAGTACTGACTCTCCAGCCACGTAGGGACACCGGTCACAATGTTTAGACGCAGCCGCTGAGTCAGTGAGCTACGTGTCATTCCACTCGACTCTTCCACCAACTCCCTGTGTGCTCTCACTACAAAGCAGATAAACAATCACGCAGCGGGGGGCAAAAAAAGGTGGTCTGAAAAACACCCGGATCAATGTGTGTATGTGTGTGTGTGAGAATAGTGAGTGTCACTGTCTGCGCCGGTGTGTGTAACCGTTCAACCGTAACACAAACCCAAAAGGCCAGAGTCAGATGCTCTCTGAATAGTGATCACACCAAACGCTGCTCGGCTTTGGTGAACGACAAACATGGCATTTAAAACAGAGAGCGCGTCAGGGAACAGGTTGAATGACAATCACGAGGAAGTGAGAAGGCAGAGGTGATGAGAAACCTGCTGAATGGAGATCAGCAAGAAGATGAGCAGACAAATCATGTTTACGGTGAAGAAAGTGACAATTCAATACTCCTGCCCCACTAAGCCTGACTCACACAACAACCTATACATATGGAGGTTATTCATTCTGTGTTTTGGGCAGCAGACGTAACATAGTTCATGTCACCGATTCGATTTTTGCAGGGTTTTTGGGATTCTGTGCTCTTTTCAACGCTTCATACATTTCCGCTCCCAAGAACTCCCTGTTCTTTGAAAGCTTTTCCGAGGTGCTTGCACACGATCGAGACACATCATGTTTGTTGAATCAGCATGCAGTGCCGATGACGCATCATCCAGCGAATGTGAAGGCTGAATATGCACAAATGATTGCACTAGGCACTTTCTGAAGCTCGGCTGTTTGATCGTCTTCTGTCTTCACATGAAGTGATCTTGCTGACTGTGCTGTACTGTATTGTCGTCTCTGTGTTCTGTCTTGGTATGTTGTCTTTATGTTCTGTTTATGGTGATTGAACGTGTTTTTAATACCTGGCTGCAACCACATTTCCCCTAGTGGGACAATAATATTTGACTTGACTTGACTTGAGGCATAAGCAAACAAGCTGCAGTACTGGATGTACTGTTTCTAAACTTGTGCAAACTTACTAACTAATAAAACAGCGGTCCTAAATAAATCACCATTTTGTCATTCTAGAGGTGTAATAATAGATGATTTTGACACTTATGGAGTTTATTTATGTAGTGAACTGTAATCTCCTGTTACTTCAGCCACTTTCAACACGTCGGTGTGTATGGTTTTGTTCGTTTAACACAACATATACTAACAGTAACACATACAGACATAGCGCATGTTGTGTTATGTCTAAAAGCAACGTGTCAAGTGGCACCCCAAATGTGTTGAAACAGACAAATTGTTTTTAGGAGTACAGTCAGGAGGTCTGCATGCACTGGAGCAGTAGCAGCTCTTGACCGCTGCACTGGTGTACGCGATGGACAGCCCGCACAAAATTAGACACAAAGTAAAAGAAAGGTAACACACCAATAGAACATTGTTTTTCTAGCTTTCTAAAGATACTGTAGCTCAGCACCTTTCTTTCACTGGATGCACTAAGTTTTCTAGCATGCGATGCTGATGACAGCCAGACATAGCTAGCTGACAGAGGAAGAAATCCATCCTAAAATACTGTAGTGTATTTTTCTTAAGCCTGTGGATAGCTGACATCGTAAACGATGTCATGTCACATCAAGATGTTTCCAGTGCAATGACATCGTAAACGATGTCATGTCACATCAAGATATTTCCAGTGCAATGACATCTTAAACGATGTCATGTCACATCAAGATATTTCCAGTGCAATGACATCGTAAACGATGTCATGTCACATCAAGATGTTTCCAGTGCAATGACATCGTAAACGATGTCATGTCACATCAAGATATTTCCAGTGCAGCTACAATGGAGTTCAATAGGAGAAAATGTTTCCGCTATCTAACGTCATATTTCGGTCTCAACCCCTCAGACTCAAAGAGCTGCTTTCTAGACTCCCATTGTGACAATCATACAGGAAGAAATCCATCACAGAAGAGGAAGAGAGATACCACTTTCTCCACCACCAGTAGCCTCGAAAGACCACAGTTCAATGCAGCCACAAGCATTTCTAGTAAACGATGGTATCGCTATCTCTAGAAATACAAAGAACCCCTAACTGATATGGAAGTAGACGTGGCAGGTTGAGGGAAAGTGGGTACACCAAAATAACTCTTTCACAACTCACACATTGATGATATCATCACATTAGATATAATACAATTTTTCATTTGAACGTCACACTAGCAAAGGCCTAAGACTGCTGACACCAAACATATCTGACCTGATTTCTGAACTTGCAAGACAAGAACAAATTGGAGCCTGCTTGCTGTGGCAGCTCTGAGTGAGTCGGTTGATGGTGGAGCACACCAATCAAGATACAACTGTGATGAGTTGCCTCTGATGGACATTTTATCTACAACAGCAAAATGACATTAAATTTAATAGTAGGTCTCCATAATATTGACAAAATATAAAAAAATAACACGAGCAGTTTGAATATAATGAAACATGTGTATAGCATCTCTATTGTTAAAGCAAATAATAATCCATCCACCATCCACCTTAGTATTTTGTATTTTGTACCTTGTCTTTGTATTTTGTACATTCTTGCAATATTGTTATGCTGCTGCAACCCCAGAATTTCCCCCCGGGATCAATAAAGTATATATCTATCTATCTATCTATCTATCTATCTATCTATCTATCTATCCAGCTATTAAATATTTATCCATGGGTTTCCTGGGGTTAGACTAACCTACTGGGCTGGAGGAGGGAGCCCAGACCAGAGTAGCAAATGTGCAATACCACATGAAATTGTATGTACGTGTGTGTGTGTCCCACCAGATGATGGCTAAAGATTGCATGAGAGAGTCCAGCTGTTGTCTCTCCCACAGGGTTTCTGTGTTAAAAGCCGAGTAGATTATCTCCCCAGCTCACATCCACAGCCACCAGTCAATCACTACGTATCACAACACAGTGTGTGTAACATCTCTAACAATAAACACATTCTTCTCTTCTATTTCCGTTAGATCTGTTAGTGTAGTAGTATCTCTTTGATTTCACAGGTCTGTGCTCTTATTGTAAATATTGTGTTGTTTTTTATATAGAGCTCTTAAAACTGTGACATTGTAAATATTGTGTTGGTTTATTGTAAATAGTGTGAACCTGTTATTTTGCACATTTCTGCTGAGCATTGCCACTTTACATTTCACTGCACACCTCGTGTGTGTATGTGACAAATCTTGTGTATACTTCTTGAATCTTGAATCTTTCTCTTACACTGTGAACCTGCTTGTTTAGGCTCCTGCAACACTGACAGGGTAATCCGCGAGCGTCTGACAGCCAGTCTAGACAAGGAAATGCACTGAGTAATTTAAGTTAGGAGGAAAAGAGCGTCACTGCCTTTTCCTCGTACATTTTTCTGTCATTGCCACAAAGGCGGCCTAAACTTGTTTAAGCTGATTAAAATGGCTAATCGAACTTACGAGATATTGTATTTGTGGTTGTATTACACAAACAAGAAAAACAACAACAACAAAGTAAATAAAAACACACGTGTCTCGGTGAATTCTCTAGTTTACGGGTTTTCTACGTTTCTATTTTTGTTAAATAAATCGCCTATTGCGTTGCTGTTTGTCAAACTGACACGAGCTTATTAACGTTGTCCCAATAAAGGTTATTGATAAGACAATACGGTAGATTCAAACTGAGCTAAACAACAGAAAACAACGGGCTTGTATTGTGTGTTTAGTGTTTGTCTCCTGTTTGTTTACCTGGAAAGCTGGCACAGACATTGGCGAAGATGACACACAGCAGGACCCCGGGCAGCAGCAGCGAGGCCCGGCGCTGTCGATCATTCCGCGGACTCAAGAGCAGCATCCTTGGGGATTCTTAGCAACGGAGGACCGGCGACGGAGACATGGGACGCTGTCATTCCCCCATCCCCTGTTTTTCGTTTTGTTTTTTTTGAAAATGCCAACGAATTCAGCCGATATGATTTAGCGCAGCGACCGGCGAGACGAGAGGTCTTAGCAGGTAGCGCCAGAGCGTGGTCAGTCCAGTCCACACACTGCGCAGCGTGTAAATCCGGTGCTAAAGATAGCGGAGCTCCAGGCAGGGGAGAAGAGGGGCGGGAGTCGTGCTGCCTTCAGGTGCTCCTCGTACGACGAAGCTCCTGCAGTAGGCGAGCAATTCACGTAGGTATGCACCCGCCCCCTCAAATTGGCAAATGGGAGTCAATCCACTTTGTCCTATCCAAATATTTTTTTATTTTCAGTGATTGCTTTGATTAATGTTTTGTTACTTAACCTCGTATCCGTACTGGAAATTGAACACATGCCAGGTGAATGTGATTGATTGGTGTGAATTTTGAACTTTGAACTCAATTTGTAGTTTGTAGTTTGTGTGAAAACAATGAAATATGTAACAAGAGTTTAGATAGGTGTGTAAACTTTTAATAATCGGGACATGGAGTTGGAGGAATACATTTCAATCAATCCAAATTGAATGAGGAAAAGTAGATGCTAAATTTATTGCTAAATTATTTATTGCTAAATTAATACTGCTTAATAAACACAGGCACAAACAATATTTGCCACTTTCCTCCAGGCAGCATTTCTCCTACTGGTGTCCTGATAGGTAGGGAGAGTGGGGTCATACAATTCGGGAAATCGAGATACAATTGACGTACCTGGAAATAGAGAGTTCTTTGCAAATACAAATTTATTTTTCTTGCTCAAATTGTTTTTCGCTTTTGCAAATCATAAGTTACACTTCTGAAAGTAATTCTTTGCAAATACAAATTAATTTTTGTTGCTCAAACATTATGGCAGGGAAATACCTTCATATGGCAGCCCCAAGTGGCAGCGATAGCCAAGCCGCTAGTTTGCTCACTGCTGTTTCAGAGCTGTGTGTGTTTGGCTCATGAGGCTTTGTCACTTCCTGTGCTCAGAGAAAACTTTCCTGGCAGTGTACCTACCCGACTCAAAAACTTCATTGGGGTGAATGAAGTGAATATACAAGCAGCTCAATGAAGGGGGAGGGGCCAGTCTTCTCTGTCACAGCCTCACTTTATGAACTACTAGATGCTACTTTGTGCTGCAATGGTAGAATTGGTAGAGAAAAGCGCATTAGGCATGTAATAGATGTTTTAATTAATGTATTAAAAACAGAAATGCATAATGACAAGTAGTAATGACATAATACAAGTTAGACAAAGAGTGAAAATAGGCTGAAAAACATACAATACTAATGCCTAACAATGAAATATAATAATGCTTCCATGCTCATTCAAAACATGGCTAACTCACAGTCATATTTGCCATTACTGGATCGTGCACGTGTGCTCGCTTGTAATCACAATGTTTCCGACAGTACTTGAAGGTAGCATTCACACTTAAGCGATTAGCCGAAGAAACTCAGCAGGCGAAAGAGGAACGAGGCTCTGGGCGTCATGACGCTGTGGTATAACCGGTTTAGGCATTGCTAGATGCAGCAGGTGAGTGAACAGCAGTAGCCTAGTTGTTATGTAATTTAGTGGTTCTCAAAGTGCGGTCCGGGGACCACTGGGGGTCCCTGAGGAGGGTCCAGGAGGTCCAAAATGAAGAGTACTCTAATTTCATATTTATTTCACTCACAGACAATAGGGATGGTCTAATGGATGTATAGGACTGTGTTTGAAGATGAATTAACCTGTTTAACAAGAAAACATCCAATCCAAAACAGGACTCACAAGTGTTCTTATGTTCAGTTGTACAATTGAAACATTAATCAGTATTATTAAATAACTCAACTGACAACAATGTTTTAATAAACTTCCATTTAACTGGTACATTGTAATTGCTAATATTATACTATATTGTGCCATTTTGTTTTACCTGAATGTACCTCAACGAGCCAGCTACTGCATCTGTTATCCTTTCAACTTCAGCTTGATTATGTGGTTTCTGAACTGTTGAGTGGACTTTCATTTTTATACTGCTTATTGTTATCAGAAGTCCAGTACAGCTGCTTGTTTGTCTTGTAATTTTGACAAGAAAAGTGCTGTAAAATATAATCTTATAATAATTATAATCTTTCTTATAACAAGTGAAAATTAATTTAGCACTAGTTACATGTTTGCCAGCTGTGAGTGTCTTGGCCATCTAGCCATCTATAATAATCTTTATAATAATAGGCAGTTACAAAAGAGTTTTACAAAGGATAAAACACAACAAAAAACAATAAAAATAAGGTAAGGAGTAAAAAGTTGAGGTCAAAAACAACAATAAAAGGTCGTTTCATTAAAGCGAGTATTAAAAAATGACTTCTAAGAAATGATCCATCCTGAGCGCCTCAGGCAGGTTGTTCCTTAGACTAGGAGCCCTGGTGGCCCAGGCCCGATCGCCTCGTTTTAATCTAGACTGGAACAGCCAATAGGGACCTGCCCGAGGACCTCAGGACCCTGTGGCTCAAGACTATGGATATTATATCTTCTACTTTTTGATTCATGGCTTTATCTAACTGCTGCAAACGTATCCTGGTAGATGGACACACTGGACAAACACACCCTACAGACACTGTTTATCTCTACGTATGTGGGATGCAAAAACATCAAATGAATCCCTGAATACTTCAGGAATAACACAGGAAGGAAACAGCATTGAAAAGTGACAGTTTAGTGATCAGCTACTACCACCTGTCTTTTTTGAGTGCACGAGTTCCAAATTTGGTTTCCTCAATCTAAAAATCCATGCTTGAGTGGTTGTGAACCAATTTAAAGAGAAAGTAATGGTCGTCACTAAACCCATCAAAAAAACCAAAATGGAAATCAATGGTCCCAGAGGACACTATGGATATTGGATTACAAAGACCAACTAGATTACAACACCAGGCAACTGCACCCTGTCAAATAATTTGACCTCAAATTTGAAAGTACCTCTTTAAAAATATCATGATGTCAGAGATAGAGTTCATGAATGAAATTGATCTCCAGGAGAGGATTGCTGTGTTGGGTAGAGCATAGCACTAAAACTGGCCAGAGTTAGATGATTGTTTCCCATTGTTATAAATGCATGGTACTGTAAAGTGACTTCGTATTATGTTTCCAGATACAGGAATGACAAAGAGGAAAGAAGATTTGAAATCAAGATTTGAATTTTATTGATGAGATTGCCTCAGCTCACAGTCAGCAAATAAATACTTCTCAGAGTATGGAAGAATGTGAAACAGAAATAGGACCAATGTCATGCATCCCTTTGGCACTTTGAGCTTCAGCTACTCTTCAACAGAAACCTTCCAAAATAGCTGATCACAATAATAAATAGCATGGGAGAAAAAAAAAAAAAAAATCCATTTCTTCTTGTCCATGGTCCTTTTCTATGTGGTAATAGTAATGGTCTCACAGACCATGTACACAATCTTGAGGTATACAGGTTGGCAATGCCTTATACATAGACACCAAAACAAGACAAGACATGTCATGTTGGATTAAGACTTGAAATGAACTGAGCAGCATCAAAAAGAGGTCCACCACACAAAGGTAAGAGAAATTATACTCTGGCACCAGAACACTGTTTTTCTACACAAACATCAGCTCACATTCCCGTGTAGTTCAATCATATAAACCCCATGTACCACAAAAAACACATGCAACATCATTTAGTATTAGTGAGATTAAAGGAAATGACAAAATACCAAGATAACCTAACTGACTGCATATAAAGTAGTTATGCATCTGGTTGCATATCGTTGTTACACATAGTAATGCCCATGAAATGGTCCTTCGTCTGTGAAGTGTGTGTGTGTGTAAGAAACTAACAGTAGATAAATCAAGGTCTTGAAAGGATATCAAACAACAGTGGTTCCAAAATGAATCCAAGAAATTTCAAAGAATGTAATTGACAATCAATCATACCTTCATGTTCAAATCGTCTTTTCCAGTTTGACTGTTACGTTCCTTTAGGATACTTTAAAAACCTCGTTGTTCATTCTCTAACAATCCTATTGGATGTTCCAATGTGATTTTTCTTACAAAATATGATTCAAATTGGATTTTATTATGTTTTGGGCCCTACAGGCTTTTTCTTATAGTACATTTTAGCTTGTACGTTTCATGATGATTTATGATTCAATTGAAAAGATTGATGTCCACAGACACACTCATGCATGTGCACACACACACGCACATGCACAAACACAGGCTGTGTTGTCATCCCTGTGAGGATAGGCCATAGAGGAACGTGCCCGTGTTCCAAAGTGCATAGCATTCTGGGACTGGAGACCAACCTAACTGAGGACCGAACCAGAGCTCAGCCCCGTCACACCGCGTCCAGCTCCCACTGGGGCAAACACATGTAGCCTTACATGTTACTGCAGTTGTGAGAAAGCTAGCTTTGGTCATTTTCATGTTTTAAGAGGATTGTATGATTACATGAACAAGTGTCAAGTGGATCCCGTTCAAAACCCGTACAGAATTAAAAAAATCCATGGTTGTCAAACTCAAGATAACATTTGTATCCTTAATTCCTGGAAAGGAGACTGTGAAAATAGAAGGTTTTCATCTGACAGCAGTGATGTATTAGGCCAGACATGGTCTTGGGTATTACAGTAATAACAAACACACACACCGACCCCCACACACACACACACACGGACGCGCGCACACACACACACACACACACCTCAACACAAATTGCGTTCACTCTTGCAATTCCCTGAAGAAACCTACCAGTAAAAAATAAATAAAACTTCCAAATTGGCCCCAATATAACCTTCATCTATTGACATTACTAAGTTAACCAACGCAGAAACTAAGACTCCACTCCCCATCGCGAGACAATAAACAGTTTGAAATGGAGCGAGCTACCCCTCACACACACAACATGTTAGGTACCTCCTTTCCTGACAATTTATTTCTATACCTCCGATAGTCAAAAGGTGCAATCTTGACTAAAAACAAACTGCATTGCAACAAAAAGTAAGAGTATGTTTCTGTTGCCTTTCTTTTATGTTCTCCCATCATTTTTAAAATTCTACTTTAATCACCTATTTCATTATTACCAACAAAGAACTGTTTGTGCCTACAATAGCAACACTACAGGCTAGGGGTTTTCCTCCATTTTAACCTATGCTTCATCCATTTGTGTTTATTCAGCCTTTAATTACCCAGTTTCGAGAGAGACCTGCTCCAATGTGACGGTCAACCTACCAGCTACAGAACCAGTGAGGTTTTAGCGTGGGGACTGGATGTGGATGCGGCTACAACACCGCTTGACTCTCCTCCATGGGTTAACATGCAGGCAGGGTCAGTCGTGGCTCCGTCTATGGCAGTGAGGGCTCTGAGGCACACGCCATTTAGACACTGACCAGGGATCAGTGTTTGGGAAGCCGCTGCCTTATCAGTGTGAAGGAATCACAGGAACTTGGCTGCTATGGGATCAGCAACGGTCAAGGGTTTGTGTGTGGTCCACTGTTAGAGTTTTGGCTTTGAGATGACTCTAGAGGGGAGAGCTGATCCGCCGAGCACGGCTCAGCGCTGTCATTCTCCGATGCCGTCGTGCAGAACTGCTGCTCTCCCCTGAGCTCCTCCTCCTCCTCCTCTTCCTCGAGGAGCACCTCTCCTTTCTCCAGGATGAACTCCAGGATGGGTCCTCTGACGGCTCCATCCTCCGACTCCCCCTCCTCTGCCAGGCGGAACTTGATGTTCACCCCGAGGAGTTTCTCTGGCTTATCTGGACAAAGGGAGAGGAGAGGTGTAAGCTTGGGACCGGTATAGGCAGAAGAATTAAATGGCTGTACTAAGCTTATGACAACGTTCATAACAAGGACAGAGAAAATGTCACACGCTGCTTAGCTTCAGGACAATCAATCTATCTCTCTTAATCTCTCTTGGTCTCTGTGGCTTATGAGAGACAGATAACGAGTGAGATCTCCTTCCTCCTGGTCCTCCTCACCGTGGCCCAGCTGTCTCTCCTTGGGCAGCAGCAACACATCCACATTGTGATGCTCCTCCAGGGCGGCTGTGAGTACAGCACCCTCGCGGCTGAACAGGAAGACCAAGGGTAGGCTGATGTCCACGGTGGAGTCGCCGTCTCCCACCATCTGGAATAGCGGCGTCTCTTCACTGTTACTTCCCTCGCGGTGGTCTGGGAAAGAGAACGGGGGGAGTTGAAATGATCACAAACTGATGGAATAAAAATAACAATAACATGCTCTAGCCTCTATTCCCTCCCAGTGGTCTAGGAAAACAGATAAATACGCTGTACAACACAGCTGCCTTAAGTTAGTCAACTTTTTGATCTGCAGATATAAAGAAATGTTCGACAAGACTAGTTTAATTTTTAATGGGCTCTCTTGGGAGGTTTTGGAGGATACAAGTGGAGCTCTATAAATGTTATATTTACAGAGATCTAGTGTGCACTAGGAAATGTGAGATCAAGTTCAACAACTGGCAGAAATACAAATAGGAGATTTAGGCTCCTCTGTGTTTCTGCTGTTAAAACCTTCATGAAGGACGATGGAGGTTCCTGACAGAACAGAGAGAAGCATCCGAAACGTAATCCTCACCTATGAAGATGACTCCTACGGCCCCCGCCTCCTGCAGCCTACGAGCCTTGCCGGCGAACATACAGTCACCGCGCAGTGCCAGGGCTATACGGCCTTTAAGCTCCCCTGCATTGTCTATGGGCCCACATGCTGTGTAGGGAGATGCCTTCACGATGCTGCCCTTCATCTTGGGGTGCAAGAGTTTGTGTGTGTGTGTGTTAATGTAAGAGATTGTGTGAGTGTGAGATAGATGAAAGAGTGTGATGCAATTGGTTGTGAGGAGAGAGGGAGAAAGAGAGACAGAGAGAAATTCATAATTTAGAGACACATTCATTGTTTGGCAAACAGACAAAACATTCTAGCAAAATCTAGAAACTGACAAGAGTAAATATCTTTTAACTAAAGAGCAAAATACATCTATCAATTGTGATGAGTTTAGTCAAATCCACTTGCTCAACAGTTTATGATTTTATATTATCGGGTCGTGTTATTGTAGCTAAAAGCAATATGACTTGTCTTTGATATGTCATCATTACACCAGCAGCTCACCCCGTGCTCCTGCTTGGTAAGGTCCATTCCAAATTTAGCAGGTCCGGCGGTGAGGACCGTCCTACCCAGAAACGGGGGAGATATGAGCTGAACGATGTGCGGCACCACCTCCTCCTCCTCCTCTGGTGTCTGGCTTACTTGTGCCACAAGCTTTACCCAGTACACTCCTTTATGCTCCTAAAGGATCAATACATAGGAAACGATCAGTCCCTGTGATTCAGTATTTTCTCATGATGCCAAGAGTCATGTTTGACTATGTTTGACTAGAGTTACTAGAGGTGGGCAAAATGACAATCTTACATTGTCACCAGTTATTTCCTTATTCTGAACCGTTTCCAATTCACTAAATCTGGCACTACCGCTAAGCACTGTTGTTTGTAAAATATGGTAAGATAAAATTCAACAGTAATATAATGAACCAATGTAGTCATCTCCCAAGACATCTGAAAGCAGATACCAAGTCACTTGAGAAATAAAGTCAAGTGGAAAAAAAAGAGAGGTAGTGGATGTTGTAAGTTAAGCAAAAGCCTGGTATTATATATTGGTAGATGGTCACACGTTACAGTATAGCTTTAAAGCTTTAAAGACAGGAAGTAAAAAGACTTCCAGAGAGTGTAACAAATGTAACAGACAAACTTTTTTTTGTTACCACTTAGAGAAAAACTAACTGGTCAGCATTTGTTATATTTTTCCAGAATTTCCACTCAAAGAATGTTGTTTAAAATAGGTCAGAAAACCTGTTTTGACAGATCCATGTGATGTTTGTTAAGTTATTCTTGGGCGGCAGGTTGGCCTAGTGGTTAGAGAGGGTTAGAGAGGGTTAGGGAGAGAGCGGTTAGAGAGGGTTAGAGAGGGTTAGGGAGAGAGAGGTTAGAGAGAGTTAGAGAGAGAGCAGTTAGAGAGAGTTAGGGAGAGAGAGAGCAGTTAGAGAGTTTACACGCAAGTGGTTAGCTACCAAGAAAAGGCTTTCAGACAAGTAGTGTTAAATTGGAGGACAGCTGTTTCTAACTAGTTATCTGGCTATCAGCCTTTAATCTCACAGAACATCATTATCTTTCAATATTGTACTGAATTTATATATCAAAAGTCATATTATTGCACAAGCACCTAACAGGGGTCCAATTGGGTGGACTGGCCTAATTCTACAGGGACATTTTCTATCTGAGGCGCTCATTGGGACAATGGTGCAGCCTAGTGGTCAGCATGTAGTCCACTAGATGAAAATCCGGTTTGGTGAGCTGTAGACAGAGAAGTAGAAATACAGAAAGAAATATAGAAACATAAGAAGAAGCCAGAGCTTCAAGTCCAAAGGTGTGTAGTAAGTCATCAAATACCCTATGACTTCCAGCCAAAGCCTCATTCAGCGGGGTGAGAGAAATGCCCATGCTCTTCAAGAACTCCACCGGCTCCATACCGTTGTCATGAAGCGGTAGTTCAATTTCCCTGTGACACACACACACACACACACACACACACACACACACACACACACACACACACACACACACACACACACACACACACACACACACACACAGAGTCAAAAATCAAGGTAACTTTGTCTTAAACGTTCTACCAGTCATTTTAGTCTGAACCCAACAGTGACTGGACACACACACACACACACCTGACAGGCAAGGAGTGGAAGGCCCGCCCCACCCCAGTGAGGTACTTGTAGCTGTCCCGGATGGTTTTGGCAAAGGAAGGGTTGTTGGGGAACAAAGTCTGGGTGCTGGGGCAGGAGTACGTGAACAGGTCCTCTTCTTGGGAAATGTGAGCAACCTCCTGGAGCACAGGGAAAATAAATAAATAAATAAAACCATTAGTTCCTAAACTGATATGTCAATTAACTAGTGCTGAAATGTTTATTTCACATGATCGGCAATGTCGACAATAAGTCATTATTAGAGGTGCACCGATAGTATTTGTATGTAGCGGATCGGCACTGACCCGGCGTTGCGCAACATAAAACTTTCTGGCAGGAGGAAAAAATGTCAGCAGTGTACCGATTCTACGAGATAAGGAAGATGATAAAACTGCAAAATGCCAGGATGCCATTGTCTGGACATACTGTACATACTTTTGTATGTTATGGGAATTTCTTTGACACGCTGATGGAAAGTAAGATTATCTCCATTTTCTTATTATTTATTGTTGTATTTATAGTTATCATGACAAATGGGTCAAATTATCGTGATACCGATTTTTGCCCTGTTTAAAATATGCCTTTTATGTGTGTTTGAGTCTTATATCAGCTCGTATCAAGGGGATTGTCATGTGTCCTCACCGTGTCGTTCCCCTGGCAGGGCGGCTGGGTGGTGGACAGAGAGACCGGGAGGAGGTGGGCCTCCGTGGTGAAGATGTAGTCGTCGATATCGAAGGGCAGCTGGCTCTTCTCGGAGAACAGCAGGTACAGATATTTAAACATCTCTGCCAGGAAGAACGAGTCCATCCTGTATGCATATGGGTGCATGCATGTACACACACACACACACACACACACACACACACGAGAACTGGTTATTTCAAGACACAAAACCTAGTTCCAAGTTGTTACATTAGTTAATACCTCAGCAGCCCAGCCGTGTGAATGAAGAGCTACTCAAGTACATGTTTGCTGTAGATTCTTTTCAAGTGCAGTGATGCGCAACGCTAGAGTTCAAATCTGTCTTTTCTCAGCGAGTCCATTTACAGGCACACTAATAATTAGATATGAACCCGAAAAAGGCAATAATCCAACTCTTTAAATGCCGTTGTCTGATTATTTGAGTCGGGATTACATTACATTACATTACAGTCATTTAGCAGACGCTTTTATCCAAAGCGACTTACAATGAGTGCATTCAACATAGGTAGGCAAGAAAACTACTAGTCACCAGAAATCGTAAGTGCATTTCCTTCCTAAACAAGCAACTAAGAGCATAACTAGTGTTAAGGTAAGAGTGCAATAAGTTAGCAACCTACTTTATCTTAAACAAATGAGACAAATAAGAGAATCAAATAAACAGGATAAGGTCGGTAAGAATAACCCAGTTATCACGCCTAAATTTCTGCAAAATCGGCATGTAGCAGACAGTCTCCGGGATGTTGCATTGACAAACACGGCGCAGTGCCGTGGATTGGCGAGCAGTAGACCGATTATTAAGGGAATCCGTGTAAATGAGGTTATTAGAGAAATCATATTTACTTCGAGCCATGTGACTGTTGTAGTCAAAATATTGTCTTAAGCTTTTTTTTAAGGTTTTGCTGTGCATGTAAACATACATGCAGTATAGTAGCCAGTGCTACATCCAAGTTGCGCTGCGTCTGTGCTGACACTAACTGAATAGAGAGGGAAAGTTTGAAACATAACCTATCATATCATACCATATCATAGTAGGAGGGAGAGACACAGCAATATATTTGTATTTAAGAAAATATTTATTTAATAATTAACTTCCAATTATGTCTGATTCTGTCCCACCTGTTGCATGTGGGAAACCAAACATGTACCTTTCAGCTTGAATGTGCTTTGAACAGTATTTCCCCAACACACTACCTGTCTTCGTGCGTCCCAGTGCGGACGTCTTGCACGGCGGCAAACCCACAAGGCACCCTGGCATAGGCATTGAGCTTCTCCACAATGGACTGTCCCACTCTGAGGTAGTAGGGGTCGCCCGTGGCCTGTAGAGAGCAGCACATGATCCCACCAACACTTCTGACATGGTACATTGTCAATAGTGCAAAACCACTTTGTGGGCTAGAGTCAGAAACCATGTCTGTGATAGTCAAGTCCAAGACTAGGAAGTTAAATTCAGTAGAGATCTCAAATCAAAAACATTTCTGGCAAAGCTGTCAGGAAACAAGGCCCCACCCCCGTTAGTCTCTTTGCATCATAGCCACTCCAAGCTTTACTAACAGTGGCAGTTTGCTTCCCAGGGGCAATTATCTCATCCAAGCTATACCAACAATCATGACTCGCTAGAGAACAAAACCCTTCTTATTACAAACTCTATACCAGCACATCGGCTGCTGGTTTCCTACACCCTTCCCCATCTTTCTTTATGCTTTATTGATGTCTGTAAACCTGTCCAGTTTATTTTATCACCTTATAGAGGTAGTAGGTGCTTTCTGCAAACTCTGGCCTCAGTGGGTGTTGGCCCCAATGAACTCTGAACTCTGTGGTGAAAGCCTACAGGAGGACAAACAGATGACAGCCAATTAAAGAATTAAAGACATTTGATTAACTATTTTTAAATAGTATTATCAAGACATGATGATTGTTATTATTAGTTTTTAACATTATTGATCAGTATCACACACCTCAAACAGTGATCAATGGCTATGACTGCTGTTAATTTAGTGATTTATGCTTTATTTTACAGCGGTACATCATCTTACATTGGACTGAGAATTATAAATACTACATGTTAGCCACCTTATATGGCACTAAATGGAGCACTTTAAAGAGGGGTCTGCAATTCCTCACCTCTGGAAGAAACTTGTGCTCTTTGGTGACTTGGTAGAGCATCTCATGGGTCTCAATAGCTGGCTTCAGGTCTCCTCTCAAAACCTGTAGGTGAGGTTGACGAGACATAACAATTATCAAGCACTCTGATGATGAAGCCCAACAGCAGTGATCTAAGCTACTTATAACTATCTTTTCTGCAAAATGTAATTGGATAGATATGATTATGATTCCTGCCATTGAGTAGCTGATGTGCAATGTGTTATTAGTTTTGTCACATTTAGTGATTAAAAAAAGAAGAAGATGTTTTTCAAGCAAAAAACAAAAAGCGTGCGCTAAGAGAGAGTTGCACAGTGCATGGCAGTGTGCAACATAAATGTCACAACGAGTTTACGGAAGAGCGGCGACGTTTTCTTCTTCGATAGTTCATCTTTGCCACTAGTGTGTATTCTACTATTTTTTGACGGTGCTTACCCTAGTGCATCTAAAGACTGGTTCACTAACCTGCAGGCCGGGGAAGAAGGCAAGGAGAGAGTCCATCCAGCTGCGCACGCTCACAGTGGGGTTGTGCATGTGCACGTTGAGCAGCAGGGGAGGCTGACTGATGTACTTCATAATGGCACTGTAGTGCTGTAGCATACAAGCAGTGTGATGAGCTTACAAATACTAGGAATCTCTTCAACCCACTAAATCACTAGTTAAAAAGAGCCAGTGTTGTGCTGACAGTGTTTCAACAGGGAGCAACACAGCAGCTGCAGATTGCTTGAATACAGATTAATGTAGGAAAAAAAAGTGCTTACAATGTTGAACCTCTCCAGATAAACATTGTCCCCTAGCAGAATGTAGGCCTTCATCAGATACTCATAGTACGAGTCGATACCAGCACCAACTCCACTGTCTGGAAATGCAGAGGAAAGAGACAGTGAAGATAGGAGCATTAGCAAGTAATCCAATTTAGAGGTGTGTGCAGGCACATATGTGGTTCTAATTTGGTCTCTAGCCTACGCCAAAGCTTTAGAGACGTTAGAGTATCCATGTGTGTGTATTTGGCTGCCTCACCCCTGCGGACCCAATCTCCATTGTGGATATTGATGACTGTCCCCACCAAGTCACTTCCTCTCTGTCTCTTCTCCCACAGGACATCCAGGGCCTTCCTAGCATGTTCCTGTACAACAGAAGCAGGTATTATGGCCTTTAAAAAATACCTACATTCCTGAAAAAAGTATAAAACAAAACGTTGATACTGTACATATGTTAGTTGTCATCATCACAAGTGAAACTAAGCATGCAACCACGATCTCCACCAAACAGGGCTGAACACGTTATTTGGTAGTTATCACTGTCAACACCATGCATCTCTATTAGCCCACATTCAAACTCTGGATTAAGACAATCTTCCACTACCCCTGTCTGAAATGTACTAGCCATTACCTACCAAGCTAATGGAATTTGTTTCCCAATTGCTAACAAAAAGGTGGTTTGATCCATTCACTCATTTTCTTTGTCAAATTTTAAAATTTGATGATTTCACAACCAGTCCAAGTGGAGACAATACATCTAAAAATAAAATACCATCAAGGATGACACAAAAAAATGCCTTATTTCTATTGTGGTCACTTAGTGGGATTAAGGGAGAAAGGAAAGAGAGGGAAAGAGAGGTAATACCTCAAACACAGCTTCCCCAGACAGTCTGCTGAGAGCAGCAAACTCCAGGATCATGGTCCCTGCACAGGCGGTACAGGTGTCCGATTCAGTGCCTGTGCGTGAGAGGGGGTTTAGGACCCCATACCGCAGGTTCACCTGGAAATCCCAAAATAAAGAGCTCAGTACATGTGGATGCCATGGGAGCATCATGGGTAGCTAACCAAATACTCTGGTTGAATGGACTAGCGATGAACTAACAACCAGAATCATCCATTTCGTTTCCTTGCTTCCTGTCTTGCCTAGCTGCTATCTGAAAAGCTTTGATGTTTGACTGACCGCTCCATCTAGTTCTAAAAAAAACTCCACTGATATTTTACGATGAAACAAGGAGTACCCTGGGGTAGGGAAGGCCACTTGTGGTGTTGAAGGCAGGCAGTAATCGATGGCCCAGTTCTTTAGCCATGTGCAGCAGCTCATCCCCATACCACTGCATTCTCTCTCCACGTTGACGGAGCAGGTCAGCCATTACATGGGCCCCCAAAAGGCCCCTGTGGTGGAAGATCAAGGAATTAAAAAAAAAAAGAAATACAGAAAGTAAAGAAATATAAGGGAGAACTTTAGACTAGACTGTGTCCTGTTAGTACTGCGGTAGTTCAGTCCAATAACAGTAATAAGCTGTACTGAAGTGAACTAACACCGTATGTCACCGTAATCTATTGAGCAAAAAATAAAAACAGCATAAAAGAACGTCAACGTGTGGGAGACATGTTACACACCCCAAGACTCTGATGTTGGTCTCAAACACAGACACCACCACATCATTGTCCAGGCGCACATCCCTCACCGTCTTCCTCACCGCATCCTCAAACTCATCCAGCTTGTTTAACACCTGCTCATGTAAACCAGCAGACAGACACAAATGAATGTACTCACACAAGCAAAAAAAAAAAAAGAACATTAAAACATATCAAAAGACGAACTTCACTAAGGTTATTTATTTACACGCAGCCAAACCAATGGACCAATGGACTGCCGGTTTGTTTGATGCTGCTCTGACTGTCCTAAACGTCCCAATATCTGTTCAAACATTTTAAGCATGTCGTGAAGCATCATGTGCCCATTCCTCCACAGGCCGGAAGCACTACATGACCCCTACACCCAGAGGCAGCCACCTTTATTGATCCATTCTTAGCCGTGCAAATCAGGGTCAAAGCCAAGTACTCACCACCAGGGTGTCAAGTGTGTCAATCAGTGTGAGAGAAAACCTAGAGGACAGAATAAAGGTCATGAGGGCCCGAGGTACGGTATGGTGGAGCTTTCTCTTTGCCACTGATCCAGTTTTAAAATGCAACGGAGCAAATCTGTTTCATGTCCAGTAAAATAACATCATACAACATGTTTGGTAAAAGTGGATACATTGCCCTATGTCTGCGTGCTTTAATGATTTCTTTGTACATTTCAGTGACTTGAATAACATCTAATCCTTAAATCGCAGAAAAACTAGGGCATCTCTCTCAAATCACATCTGTCTAATTGGAACGGAGCACAGCATAATAAATATAATAAATACAATGGAGTCCCTGTCTCCATTGAAGACGCATGATAAGAGCTGAAATTATCACCCTTCATGTTAAATCCACACTATCTCTAACACATTTACTTAAATGACAATCAATTACGGGCATGCATAGTGGTACATATTTTTTCTATTTTCTCACCTATTTACAGTTCTGATTTGCTCCAATATATGGAAACAATAAAAACATAAACCTTTCATGGCTTCAAATTAAAAAAACCTCATGCTATTGGAAATTCAAAACTCCTCATAATCAATCTGAGATTTTTCTTTTAAGGCATTCATGCTTCATTTGACCATGGAGAGTGACAGGAAACATGAGAGAAAGATATGGGATGACATCAGCCACACTGCAGACATTGTAAGTTCAACACATTTATTATAAACACGTGTATTGTTGCCAGCATGGTTTAAAAATAATGATTTACTTGCTTTAGATCATGAAAACCATGTGACACAGATCTGGTGTGGCTGTATAAACAAGGATAAAACTCATTGGATCTTTCTAGATTTCAGATGTAGGTGGATGATGAACTTACTTCCCCAAGGAGTCATCTATGTCACCTCTGTTGGGCTCCAGGCCACGGACTCTCCCCCTGCAGCTGAGAGGCATCAGCTCGTCCGCTGGGTAGGCGTATTTCTGGAGCACAAACAGGCGATACTGTCAGTCTACTGAGAAGTTCTTTTAGTTGAGTTAAGAGATCAACTTTTATGAAACAATATTGGGCTATTGGAGGCCATTCCGAATCTCTAAGAAGTTAGCAGTACATATCAAAATCCATTAAACAAGAATAATAGCACATTTTCATGTGTTGAGAAAAAACACTAGGAGTGAGAGTGCTGCCTAAGAGTTTAATAGGCAGGGAAACCCCTTTAAATGTGGAATAGTCCTGTCACGTGAAAGTCACTGGACACTTGAATTGTGGCCAGCATATATCACAAGACTCAAAAGACAAGAACTAAATGCATTTTCAATTCAATGTCCAATTCTCTCAATTGCTAGTCCTTATATCCTAGCACCAGCCTCTGCCTTCAGCAAGCCTAGTTGTTTTTTTTGTTTTTCACCTTATCTAGTTCTCCTCATTTCCATTGTTAAGTGCCTTGGGTACCTTGAAAGTAGTTATTAAAATGTATTATTACTACTATTATTACTGACACTGCAGCCTCAACCCAATCCTGCAGGTTTGCCTTCTACAACATCTTCCAAACCTGATGCTTCCTCACCAGGGACTCTGCCCAACTTGCTCAAGCTTTTGTTAATATAAATGTGGTAATAATCAAAAGTGTTTAGATTACATTATGCAACAGGATCGTGTGGATGTTCTTATCACATCAGAGAGGTTTGCGGTTATTGTAAGACCTTACCATGTAACTGCCATAAGCGTGATCAAACATCTCAACAATCTGGTCCCTACAACAACAAAAAAAAGGTTAACAAATTGGTTAAATGAGATAACACAAAAGTGGTAATGTTTTTGTCATGGTGTTGTGGAAGCTCTTACACTCACACATAGAGAGACACAAAGACAGCAATTATGTACTTCACCTTATAACGGTCTTCTCCTCTGGTGTCATGTTCTGGCCCTCTTGACAGCTCGCACAGCCAAGCAGACTGGTGATCAGCAGAGTCTTGAGCATCGTGCCAATGCCAGGAGGGTGGCTCAGTTCCCAGCAAAGCATACTTCCTATTCTCATTGTGTAAGCTTTACCAGGTTTTAATATAGATAAACAAACCCCTGTCCTTTGCCCAACGCCCACACAAAGTCAAACAGTCCAGCAAGCACAGCTCTCCTCCTTTATTACCCTGATGCCCATTTTGGTTCAGCACCAAACAGTTTGTTAATTGTTGAGATCTGGCTAACGTTTGCTGGCGTTAACTACCTCCCAGCACTATTTCCATATCTCTGCCACAGCGGTTGTACTACATCCCCATTGGGTGCTTCAGGTGACCACTTTATTTTGTAAACAAAAGATGCAGCAAGCTACAGCTGAGCCTCCCAGATAACAGCGACTGATAGCTTGCGAAGAAAAATAACTAAGTCTGCAAAGTACTGTTTAAAAAAAAAAAAAAGTTAGGCAGACCAAACAGTGCAATTATTGTTGCTGGAATTAATAACCCGAGTGAAGAAAATATTCTTGTATTTACCAGACTAGTGAGGAAGTGAGGAAGTCTGTTGCATGTCTCGAGCTAGCTAACCAACAAAGAGCAGGGAGGTTCCCTGTTGTTAGCCAGCTAACAAGTTGCTGGTTCGCCGAAAGCTTATTAGCGAGGCGAGTTAGCTAGCTAACTTAGCATATTTAGATAAAGGCAGGGAGGCTGACATCTAATATTCAGTGTTCACCTGCTACGTAAGCTGGCTAACAACTACACACTTAAATCGTCGATGACACGTAGCTAAATACCCCCCATCGTAGTCCATTCACGTCGTGTGCCGAGCTGTCATCGAAGAGCATTTGTTCAGCTGTAAGCTCTACAGACAACTAACCCACTTCCGGGGGCTGGGTGGGTGGGATCACAACGTCACAGAGTAGGTGGAGCCAATGGAGACGAACCTTGCACGATGATAGTCGAATGAATCCATTCATTTGGTGAAAAAATAAATGTATCTAGACTAGAAAAAACACTTTTCACTACATGAACTATGTGGGAAAATGTATTTTTCAGGTACGGTGTATTGGTGCAACGTTTGAATCTTCCACATTTGTTTGGAAAGAAGTTCAGGGCACAGGAGAGAAAGTTCTGACAGGATTCAATCCTAGGCCTGTGTGAGTTCCATCGTAGCCACTGAGGCAGGTAACATAACCATTTGATTATCTCTGGACACACTTTAATTTCAAATTTTCACCAAAAAATAGTCTGTGTGTCCCCTTGTTGCCTAAATTACAATATGAAGTCTTGACAGAGACTGCACACCCTCCCAAGTAGGGCAAGAGAGCGTTCTGCATTCAAAAAGAAGATTGCTCAGGTTCAGGTATCTCAGAGACCTATTTATGAGTGATGGTCAAAGGGATCATGAGATTGATACAAATTAAAAACTGCCGAAATTAAATTTCTCTGCAGAGTGGCAGAGCTCCAGGAGGACATCACAGTCAAACCGCTGCTCCTCCCCATAGCATCTGGTAATGATGCCCCTGGGGCACCTTGCTGTGGAGGTGTACTGGGCACAGCCGACTGGGAGGAGACCCCGAGGCATCTCCCAGCTGGTCTGGGATCACCTTGAGTTCGCCCAGGAGGAACTGGAGGAAGTTGCTGAGAAAAACTGCTCTGCTAGACTTGTTGCCACCATGACCTTGACCCAGATAAGCAACAAGGAAATGAATGGAGGGTTAACCCATGGCCTTCTCTTCAGTAATGCTGTTGTATCAGCGTTGAGAAATCAAGCTGCTATTTTACTTCCATCCAGGAGGTGGCAGTAAGGGACAAACTGTTCAGTCACAGATAAAAAATGCCCAACACTAAACAACTGCATCTCATTCTACATGCTAGTGCTACCCAGTGTACAACAGAAATGCACATAAACTAGCCGCACATTAATGCATAATATGACATTGACTTATGTAGTCATGGCTAATTGGTTCTGCTGTTCGTTAACTTTTATGGTATTTTGCTGATGTGAAAGAAAATGCTCTTTATTACATTTTCATGACATCAAAAAATACAAGTTTCTTTTATTGATTATTTATTTGATTAAAAAGATGAAACCACTTATGAAGGTCTATTCCTTCATCTTTGTGAAGGGCTTGGATCGGGATTCGCTGACAAAAAAAAGAGTCTGCTGCCTGAGTTTTGGTTCTAGTGTGACAAAACTGAAGATGAAGGTGGTGAAATAGATGACTTGTTGGTCCACCCATTTTACAGTCTGCACAACAAATACATCAGTTCATTTGGAAATCCTTTCAGTATTCCAGACCCTACCTGTCCACTCATCCACTATCCACTATCTGAGGGAAATTTGCAGCCCGAATTTATCTTCCCTGCTGCTAGGAGCAGGTTTGCTGTCAACAGTAAACTTCAAGCAGTGAACTCAAGTGAGAGATTGCCTGGCTCCTGTTCAGTCTCTGCACAGAAGACACCAGCAAGCTGGGTAGACTTGGACAGTGTCAATAATTGAGTACAATATTGAACATTGCTTGTCTTACCTCTTGTGTGGAGGACCCTGACTGATTTATTGCTGGTCACCTCAGCACCAGCAAGCTCTATGGGGTACCAACTCTTACCCTGTGAAATTTCGTGCACAAAATTGATTTTGTGCACGAGATTTTCCAAGTCCAAACACGTTTTTGAAACAAGTCCAAACACACCCTGTTTTACACAAAATGCAGAAACAGCACTTCATTTCATGCACCTTATAGCATTTTGTGGTACAAAATGTCATGTGCTGTTTGGAGGCTTGAGCATTGGAAAAATAAGTTACACTGAGCAGGATAAAGCATTCTTCTTCTTCTTGTTATTATTATTATAAGTATAACAGTGGAAACCATGTAAAATAAACTATAAGTTATAAACTCACAATCTCTCTCCTGCCTCATATCCAAGTTACTGCCCTCAGAGCAAATAAGACTTTGGACTGTGTAGGTTATTAAGAAGATTATATCGGAGTGTATGACTCCCATTACAAAGGACGCTGTCATGCTTTATTGCACACCGAGGTTGCATCATAAGAAAATGTTGATAGCTGTTCAGGGAAACAAGTGATAAACTAGGCAAACTGCTTCGTGCATGCAATATGATATAAAGCAATATGTTATACTTCCCAAAAGATACTTCTGCACTGCCTCGCATGTAGAAAATGAGGAGGAGTTTATGAAAGGACCCGTCTATGATTCAACTTCCCTGCTGATGGGCGTTGCCTTTACAACTCCTCTGTAAACTGTCCTATTGAAATTCCTCCTCTAACATCAATCCTATTCTGTTACTCAGGTAAGACGAAAAATACCCTTTTCTGACGTTTGGTAAGCTATCTATCTATATGTCTTTGACGTCTGTCTACTTTTTTGTATCCTCTTTATGCTTTTTTCTGTCTTTGCTGCTCGGGAAAATGGTATTTGCAATCTCCGCCAGTGTAACATTGTATTAAAATGTCCGGGCCCGCATCCTTGTTCACCTACGTGTGTCCGGTACACCTTTAAATAGCGTCAGAATATAGCGGAAAAATATAGGAGCTAAATGTGCGGAGCTAAACTGAGGAATAATCCAGTGGATTTTGCTTTGCGAGAAGTGGATCCCAGCTCCCAGATGTGTTGGCAATGGAAGTCAAAGGCGGTGGGATGAAATTGGAGAGGAAATTGCAGAGAGGCAACAACCAGGGGTGGAGAGCTGTTGAAGAAGTACAGATTGCTGTGAAATAAATGAATAACTGAATAAATGTCTTCTCACACTTCTGACCATGAAGCATTAAGTTATTTACAGATATTATAAAGATAATGATACATGCTTCATCTTCTCCCCAGTTTGGGACTGTTCTCCAGAGCCATGTCGGTTTGGGTGAGTAGTAGTCCACACAGTATCACCTGTGATTGATTATATAGTTAAGATGTATATTAGATTTAGGAGAAAAGAAGATTTATTTTCCATGATGTAATAGAGATCATAACTAATGGACTGCTGACTTCTATTCAAGGATGATTTGGACCTGCTCTTAGACTCTCCCTCCTCACTGACTGTGACAGTAAGTTGGACACTCTCTTACTTTTTAATTTAATTTAACCAGGATTATAAATATATTTGGGAGCCAGTAAATATATTTTTCTACCAGTTTTTTAAAATAGTATGCTAGCAGATATGAGTCTTACAAGCCACAGCTGTAATTTCCATGGCATTGCATTTGGTGTTTTTGTGGTTGGTGTACTTTCAAGCCTTAATATAACAATAAATTACATTATATAGGTTATTGTTGAATAGACATTGACCAACAGGACCACAACTTGTAATGTACAATATTGAATAGATAACATACGTATAATCACCAATAGTTGGAAAGGTATTATGACTTTACGTTTACAGCATGCTTAGTGACCATTCATTTGTCTTTATTGTTGACATCAGCCTGTGAGCCTGTTTCTGTGTGTTTTCAGTCCAGTGCAAGAGGAACCGTGAAGGATAAGGTAGATTTCAAAGTGGCCGAGGATGTGGCTGCACTAAGGAAGGCCGTGGAAGGCATGGGTAGGCTAATCAATGTTATTTTTACCAATCTATTTACTTAGATAGCTTACTGTGTCTAGCTTACTGTGGCACTTTCATAACTTAGGTTAACTGAGGTATAGTGCAAGTGGAAGAAGTTGAACGTAAACGTGCATAACAGTGTGTGCTATTATAGACCCACAAACTGTTACTGCAGTGTTGGTGGCAAGTCTGTGTCTTGTGTTTCATTCTTCTTAGGTACCACAGAAAAGACACTGATTGACGTGCTCACCCAAAGAAGCAATGCTCAGCGTCAACTTATCGCTAATGCCTATCAGAAGGCCACAGGGCGGGTACGTGGACAGACTTGGTTTACTTTCAGACATCAATTGCGGCAAACATTAGCAGTCTAATGTTGATGATGGTGGAGTAAGAGTTACCTCTTCTCTCTCACTCTCTATCAGACTTTAGTAGAGGACCTGGAGGGCGACACCCAAGGAGACTTTGAGGACTTGCTCGTGGCCTTGATAACACCTTCTGCTGTGTATGACTGTAAGGAGGTCATCAACGCCATCAAAGTGAGATTTTGTTGAATCAAATTCAAGATAGTTTGACCTGCTTCAAAACAAGGACACTATTAATTAATAGTATACATTAGGAAGTCGGGAGAAAAGTACAGTATGTGGTACAATATGTACAATATGATGCACCAGGACACATCATGCACATCTGCAGAGCTTTTATTCATTTTTCGTGGGAATTTCTGCTTCGTTTTGTAAAGTGTCCATGCAATTTCTACGTTCTGGCTTAGTATTTACTAAGTAGTAGTACTGTCTACTATCATCATATTTGTATAGCACTTTTCTTACAAAGGTACAAAGTGTGTAAGAATCTGTTTCGCCTTTTCATCAGTTTTGTGAAAAAGCTTAATGAAAGTTTGTGTATGTCGTTTACAGGGTGCTGGGACCACGGAGAGTACTCTGACTGAAATCTTTGCCTCCAGATCCACCAGACAGATCAAAGCCCTGACTGAAGCATACCTGGCAGGTTAGTATCGTCACTGCTTACTTTTATTTCAATTCATAGTGTAGTAGTATTATTGTGAAACCTTTGACATATGGCTGTGTGTGTGCATAGATGTGTTTCAGGGCTATAGTCTATTGATAGTTGAATCTGTTGACATGGTATTGCTATGTTGTTGTATTCTATTCTGTTTCATCCTAGAAACGGGGAGATTATTGACTCATGATCTGAAGTCGGAGGTATCGGGGGAGTATGGCAACACTCTGCTCATCTTGGCTGAGGTACATGAAATCAAACCAGTCAAAGCCATCTATTATATTGAGAAACCTTACAGATATATTGATTGATGGTGGAGAACGCTTGCAACTAAAAATCATATAATCCTGAGAGAGACTTTGGGAATCCTTGTCACCTCTATTATAAGTTACAGTCTCACCAAGTTCATGAAATTAGTTTTAGAAAGAAGGGATGTACATGTACGAATCACAGCTGTGTTCCTCTGTGTGTCCTCCCAGGGGAAGAGAGATGAGAGCACCAACGTGGATGTTGCCAAAGCTAAGGCAGATGCTAAGGTACTATCGGCAGACGACGGCAAACTTCCATATCTTTGTTTTGACGTTGTTGCCTTCACCTTATACGTATAGACCTTGAAAGCACCTATCTCCTCAATTAACAGACACCACTTAAACTCTGAACAAGCCCACGATGGCTTGTAGTATTTCATAACCCTCCCTAGTATTTCACTCACTGGGCTTGGCCCTGAACTTCCAGTACGCTTGGCGTGAGTCAGACAACTCTCTCGCCAAAGTGTTTTTCCTATGACGACACATTTTGAGTTTCCCTGTAATTTTCTAATCTCCCACCTCTTGTCTAAATCTTTGTGTTTTCCCACACCCATCCTCCCTCCATCTTCCTCTCCGTCCAGGCCCTGTATGAGGCCGGGGAGAAGAAGTGGGGGACCGATGAGAGCACGTTTATTGACATCCTGTGCCACAGGAGTATCCCCCAGCTCCGACAGAGTGGGTAGACTTTTTTCACTTTCTCTACTAATGTAACAAATAAATGTGTATTGTTTCATTAAGTATGATATTCAACACTAGGATATAGTTTGGTGAATGAAAACTGTCTTTCTCTTTTTTTGTAGTTCTGGTAGAGTACAAGAGCATGAGCAAGAAGACTCTGCAGGACAGCATTGAGGGTGAGATGTCTGGCAACCTGGAGAAGCTACTAGTGGCCATTGGTAAGAAGAATATTTAGTCTGACTCTGTTTCCTCTCCCCTATTTCCTCAAAATAATCTCTCACGGCTTCAGCACTGCACATTGTGGATGCATATTGAAAAAAAAAAAAAAATCTTTGTTTGTTGTTTGTGCTTCTCTCCAGTGAAGTGTGTGAAGAGTGTCCCTGTTTACCTTGCAGAGAGGCTATTCAAGAGCATGAGGGTGAGCTATACAATATGTCTGTATGTATGGTTAAGGCCTCGTTGTACCAGCAGCTCCCAAAATAAAATCCACATATTGTTTTGTTGTCCTGCATCCCATTCAGCCACAGCAGACTAGTCCATTGGTCACCAGCGGTGTGGAAGGGAATGTTAAGCTGCTACTCTTACTGCTGTTCCACTACATACACTTTAGTAGCAGATAAACAGTCGAACTGTGCAGCCATTATCACAGTTGCAATACTGCCGAGCAGAACATTCTGGAAATCATTTAGTCCTACTGTAGGATAGATGTAGGGCAGGGGGATCTGCCAATGGTTACTAGTTTATTACTTTATTTTTTAAACTTACTATTCATTTTGAGAAAGGCTATAACATTGGTTTACATGATACAGGAGTAGTTGAGGAAGGAGAAACTGCTTCTTTTTCCATTTTCCCCACCCAGATTTTTCTGAATCAGTCAGGAGATTCAAAACAGCAACTTTCCATTCACAACCTTTCTCTATTCCTCTGTTTGGCGCTCCAGGGTATGGGGACCACAGAGTCCACTCTGACCAGGATACTTGTCAGCCGCTCAGAGGTTGATCTGCTGGACATCAGAGCAGAGTACAAAAAACTGTTTGGAACGTCTCTCTACTCCCAACTAGAGGTCAGTACACACACACAAACTCACAGGTGACATTTAATGTGCTTTTCTCCCTCTACATAGCAATACTTTAAAATGTTCCCCAACAAGGTTTCAATGTTTTGGTCTTTTGCTTTGGAGATGACACATTAGATAGAAAACGTGGTGTACTGTATTGACCTCAGAGGGGGTCAACTCTTGATTTTTTAATTTGCTCTTGGAACACAAGCGTGATTTCTGTCTTTTTCTTCTTCCTGTCTCATGTTTGTCCAGTCTGAAGTGTCAGGTAGTTATGGGGACGCCCTGAAGAGTCTCTGTGGAGCCGACTAACTCCTCCCACCTTTTGATGAGGACCACATGGCGGTAAGGGTGCGGCTTCACCCTAAATCAGATGAGCGGGAGGACCACCTCTAGTTCATGCTTTGAATACTTTCATACTGATGTGATTTGGCTCAAACTAACCCTCTAAAATAAATACCTTTAACATGGAACTCCAGGAATGTTCAACCAGAAACTGAAGGCATTCGTAAGGTTTTCAAGTACAATGCCCTGGAGACTGAATGCTTAACATAACAATACTTAAGAAGTCTGATATCCATGGTCGAAAAACCCAATGCTACCTTTTATGGACTCAATATGAAGACACTGTTGAATGTTGTGATAAATACCATATGAGTGAATGGAGTTGTGTTTGTCGTCCATGACTGAAAAGCCAAAGTGGGCAATTGTTTTGCAGCAAGAGGGGCACACAAAAAAACATAAAAGATGAAGAAAGAAAAAAAAAACAGTCACGGTACTTCATCGGACAGTAAGAAGCAATTAAAAGACTAACATTTATACTGAGTTACATCAGATTCTCCTTGTATTAAAATGTGTAGTGACAGCAGCAACAGCTATAAACAGTCCTAACTACCACCTATATCCCTGAGTTCAATAGTACAGTGGCTGTTGGGGTATCTAGGAACAAGGGAGCATCTGCAACAGGAACCACAGGGGGTGTCGGGTCAGACCATGTAGACGGCTTTCTTCACTACCTGCCTTCACAATTCTGGAAAGAGACTTTTTTTTTTTATTAACAACACTTTTCTTCCGTCATCAGTATTTTACGTTCTCGTCAACCACTGACCAATGTTATAACTTTCATTAAAAAAATAAATAAAAACATATTCCAATTCAATGCCATTGTTATTGAGTAAATAAGACACAAGACTCATTTCAGTGATATAAAAATATGGCTTTTATTTAATGGTTTTGTTGATGTTGCTGTAACCTACTCCTACGCCGGTCATCAGGACCTTGTCTCCCCCTCTCCTCTCCTCTTCTAAAGGCTTCTGCGTCTCTATCTTGAACATGATCTGGAAGAAATCTCTAATATGTCTGAGGAATTCGATCCTAGAGAGACAGAACGAGAGAGAGATGTGTAGAGGGAGGAGAAAGAAGGAAGAAAGTGATTGAGCAAAATGAGAAGATGGATGTTTTCGTTTCCTGAGTATACAGGGAAGAAAAAATATTTACCAATTCCTTTAAATTGTGTAATCCTAAAGGAGAGGAGTACGTCCATATTTCTTGTATGAAAACATGTTCCAGCTAAAAGAACAAAACCTTCTGGATCCTCCATCTGCAATTATTCTTGATAATCGTAAAACAAAACCATCAAAACACAAAATAACACAAGCAAAAGGCGTTTGCATCCCAGAGCAGTGTCACGGGCCACCGCTACTCCACCCTGTCAACTTGAGTCATGTGACACTGAGGTCAAGGGTCATCGGTCTTCTCTTCATTTATAATCCATTCTTAACTGCCGTCTCTGATCGCTCAAGCACGCTGCAGTGAATCCTTGCAGCTGTGATGCTGACAAGCCACTAGACGATCCAATCACACTTACAAGTGTAAATACAAATGTGCAAAAATGCTGAAAATTAACCTCAGTTATAAATGCACACACACCTATGAGGTAATACACTGTGTAGTCTCTGTAGTGTTATCAGGCATAGGTGAGGAAGAGGAAGAGTGTATTGTGATGGCACTGCCAATCTTCAGTTATCATAGTACTGTACTTGAGAGGAACACAGCACCGGTACCATGATAACTGAAAATGGACAGTTCATAGTCCATTGATCACCTACTCCTCATTCCTGTGGACAACCATGAGTCCGTTGTTTGAACTTCTCTTCCTGATCAACTGCGTACCAGGTTTTCACCCTTCAAGATACTTAAATGGTTTGTTCCCAACAACTCACAGCTGAAGCATCGCTGTAAATAAAGTCATTTCACACTGTTCAAATCTCGCCTCTCTGCATCTCTCCACCGATCATATCATGTATACCACTGACATGTAAACACACAGCCAGCCAGTCACCTGATAAAAGTGTGTACTGATAACACACACAAACACACACAGACACACAGACGGCATGTCAAAGACTCGTAAGAAAACAGATATCCAAGGTTCATCAGAAGTAACCTAACTGTGGCTGGTTTGTTTTTCACCCCTGTTGTTTATTTGACCGGTGTTTCCTGCCCCGGAGGGGAGAGAGAACTTTGGAATATTGTCCCTATGCCAAGAGAGGCTCGGTAGAAGAATAACTAAGTGTAGGCTCTCTGTGTAAGGAGAGCGTGTCTCTGTGTGAGTAATAAGTTACAGGCCAGGTTTGTGAAGCGCAGTAACACGAGAGGCTGTGCGAGTTGTGTGATTGAACGCCAGCAGCTTACGTGTATGGGGAGAGGGGTCCGAGAAGCAGCTTGGACACATCCTGTTGGCCCAGGGTCATGAAGAGCAACGCAAGGCTCTGATTGGATGAGTCAACGCAGCCACCCTGAAATAGACAGAGAGGGAAGGGGGAGGAGGAGGAGGGGTTATGTGTGCGTAAGCGGCAAAAAAACAACAACACGAAAAATATGTCACTGAGGACTCGATCACCTCATGAGAGCAGATCGATACCTCAGGTACAACACTGATACCACACACACTTGAAACACACAGAGGGAATCTAAAGAAGGTTACCAGACTTTTTGGGTAATCATGTACCATCCTGGGACCCAAACCAATTAAAACATATTATTACTCTTGTCAAGTAGGGACCAAGAAAAACATCAATTCAATCAATTTAACTCCTGACCCAAAATAAACGCCGGTATCGGCTATCAAAGCTTCCAGTCCAAAAGATTCTGAAACATTTGTGGGGAAAATTTCCAATTTCGAATCAATTTTCAGGTTGATCCAACAAAAAGTGCAAAGTCAGTCCACCCTAGCCAAGTATATTTGGGTTTTTTTTATTCGTTTTTTATGACCATATACAACGAGGAGTCTGGGATAGGACAAGACAAACATGCAACTCAACCGCAGGCTGAGATTTGATTCCACACCGTCACAAATACTGCAAGTTGCCCCTGTGACATTTCTTCTCTTACTCCCATGGTGCTCTCTATAAACGCTCTTCTTCTTTCCATGTATCCTACATGTTGTTATCACCATACAAATGTTTCTCTATTCTTTTCAATTACAGCCCCATTTTACCTCCCTTTCGTCTTAACTCCCTGCCTCCATCCCTCCCTCCCTCCATCCATCCCCTCCTCGTCCCTTCTAATGTTGCTTTCCTGCCTTCCCCCGTGACCTTCAAGCCTCTCGCCCACTCTTCCCTTCTTTTCCCCTCACACATATCAGAGATACCAGTGGGACAGAGGGCCCAGTCTCTACCTCTCTCCAAGTAAATCACATGCCATCATGGTTACTCCACAGCTATGCAGCATCTATGTAGCTCCATGCCCCACCCTAGTATGAAGACTATGTAAGATTGGACACACCCTAGAGGATTTCTTAAACTACTTAAGCACCAAAACTGAAGTCCAAGCCACGATTTTGTCTATGAATCTCTACAGCAACTCTACCGTCTTGATGTGTAAATGTGTGGACCTAACTGGGCTACATTCCTTGCAGTGTGCATCCATTCTTATAAAGTATGTATGTGGCCCATGGTACTGTAGGCCCTTCAAGCAGTAGCACGCCATCATGACAGCTGGTCAGCAGGAAAATGATTCAATTACATAATCATATCAACGAAACCATGGCAACATTGTTTTCAGAAAGGCAGCTTGTGTTTACAAGGCAGGGATTCTCTTTACTGCATTCCCTCTTCGGACAAGGTCAAATAAGTTGCATGAGCCGTCAAATCAAAAACCCAAATGTTTCTTAAATCAGCATCTCTCCATGTATGGCAGCCGTTCCCTTCCAGTGTCTGTTGAATTCCAACACAGGCACAACTCATGTCAGTAGTTTATAGAATAAAACTAAAATGTTCATTTTACTCAAACACATACCGATAAATAGTAAAACCAGAGAAGCTGATCATTTGAAGTGATCTCTTAATTTTGAGCTGTATAACAGAAATGACACATCCTTCACAAAAAGGATGTATTTCCACTATTTTTAACATGTGTTTTAACATGTTAGAGAGTACAGCAATGGTGATTACTCCACGTTCTGTTCAGTTTTAAGACACAATCCACACATTCAGTCTATCTTAATAGTTATTACTTACCCTTAAAAAAAGATTTGGATATGAGCGTATACTCTATCATCCGCATGCTCAAGTAAATTCTTCATATATCCACTACAGAACATCTTCAATTTGCCTCCAGTCAAGAGCCCATAGTATTAAACAAGACACTGAAGTTAAAATTGAGACATTTTCACAGCACTGGAGTGTTGACGGCTTTTTCTCTGCCTGTTTCCCAGATGGCGAGCACATGAAGATGACTACTGAAAAAGTGCTGCACTTGAGCACGTTACCTTTTTGTGTGGCTGGTCTGGGAGACTCAAGTTGAAAATGAAAGTTGACATTGACTAGTAAAATGCTGCATGTTTCCCAGTAAAATAATAGATATTGTTGAGATATTGTTTTAGATACCAAGATTAGATACCCTGCTTCCCCCCCTCACCTCTCAAAAGCTTCATTCCAGCAGTTCCCAGCGTCCTGTCAGTGCTTTTCTGTGAGAAAACTCAATCTAGTGCACAAACACCCTTTCTGATGGCAGTTGAGTGTCCAGCTAATTTCAGGCCCTGCCTCCAGACAGTGAAGATGTCCCAGGAGGAGGCCCGTAGCCACCAACCTGCCACGAGGCCTTCTGGAAAAGTCCCTTGAATCCTTAACAAAGTTCCCCCCCCCCCCTCCAAACAGTCAACTGCAAAGAAAGACATTTCTGTAGCTGCAGACACACATAAGTCCTTGTGTAACATCAACTACCATTACACAATAGCTACATAACAAAAAATGGAGGTTTAACCGGACCTTTCCTGACAAAATTATTACATTTTAATTTAGATAACACAAAATATGATTTACCCCAATGAGGAGCTCATTCAAGTTACTGTGGGTAGCTGAACAGTGAGAGATAAAAACGTTAAAGACTTTTCTCGCTACGGGAGCAGCGAGGGCCACCGATCTGAGGGGACGTTCTGAATGAATGAGCGTGCTAAACAAACTGAGATTAAAAAAATAAAATAAAACAGACCTAGCCACACAATCACATCTTCACTGAGCCTCGCTGAAGCTCTAGACATGTCTTAAAACATGTCGATCTACATTAGACGAGGAAAAAGTTCAATGACAAGATAGAGGACACTGGCATGACAACATACTGTAGATTGCAAAACCCGAACTCCCAAGACGAGCCAACACACACAGCCGCACTTCTATACCAAGAGTGATCACTAGTATAGTTTAGAGAATTAAACAACATGAGAGAAAGCGTTCACCACTTACATCACCTCCCGTCCATTGTTAACGTCCCATCTAAAAAACCAAATGTCCAGTGTGTAGCTTTGGTTTAAGTCGACTGTACTGATTAACCATAAAACAAACAGACGCACACACATACAGGGTGCCTACGTCCTCAGATGCAAAAACGGCAACCCTTTCTCGGTTTCAAACATTAACAATCCTAGCAGTGGCCGAGTCACGCGTCCATCTCACCCTGGCGTCTTTTCATTTCTCCTCTCTTATGCCCCAGCCTCTCTCAGCAGCATCGGTCACCTAGTCTTCCTGCCACAGTGGGATATTACTACCAGCCATCAGTCAAACGCTGTGAATTCACCTGGTCGACCAGCAGCGTTAGTATTTAAGAAATAAAAAAATGTTCAGAACGTCTGACTTTTTGAATCCGCCACCCTCTCTGGCTGCTAAACCGAGACATTCATTCCCCACCCTGTTGCCTCCCAACAATATTGGCCTTTCAGAGGTAATCAGCATTACCCCGTCCCGCTAACTAGACTCACATGGCTCTTATGAGAGGCTGAACCATGCAGTGGCAAACTGGAGTCACAGAATCGCTGGATCTAATTCAATTGGTTTTGTATGTGAACTTTTACTCTGTGCGTGTGTGTGTGTGTGTGTGTGTGTGTCTAGTGGCAGCCGCGTTAGTGTCTCATCATTATTATATCACACTTGCACAACGGCATGGCTTCCTCAAACCTGCCATTTTCAACCCTAAACGACCACTGAAGAATCCATCCATTATAAAGCATCTCTGAACAAACAATATTCAGTTTGACAAATCATCATTTAAGCCTGACCAGAAGAAATAGAACAAGTGCAATTCTACACTGTAATTATTACCTATTACACAATGACATGAAGTACATACAAGGTATAAAACATTCAACTTTCAAATGCTCCAAGAAAGCCCATTTGTCATAATTGATTGAGGATGACTGATAACTGATTGCATCATACATTTGATTGTCTATCGGCTTGTCCCAGTCAGGCCTGGAAAGTCCTGTGAGGCTTGTTTGTGATAAATAAACTTGACCTCTGAGAAACAAAGGTCACAGCCTGGTCAGAGTCTCGTGGTGGAAGGCCCTCAACCAGAGTCGCAGGTGAACGGCTGCAGGTCAAACACTATAATTGATATTGATTAGTTAGTAAACATTAGCTTGATAGGTCAGGACTGACGGGTCATCATTTCAAATGGACACAAAAAGGTTGATTTCGACACCCACCATCTCAGATGGTTCTGAAACTGCTTTTGTAGTAAGAAAGGGATAAGATAACCTTCGTTACAAATGTTACATAATAAGGTGTGAGCTGGTCAACTTCAGACACTAATTAAACATGACGGAGGAACTTAATTATGACCATTATCACTGTTCATACTTAGAAATATACAAAGAAACAATATTCCAAACCACAGCTTCATATGTTTTGTCCCACATAGAGAACTGCCATTCTATGCTGCCCATAAGGGTGGGATTGTTGTAGGGTTTGGGGGGTCTGTGGGTGTATTTTGACAATTCAGATGGATTCTTTATGTCTGAAAGATTATATGGAGAGAGTTTGGTGCAAATCGGATAATGAGAACTATATTTAATTAATATTATACCAATCCTATGCCATGAAAAAGTTCATTTTGAGTGCATCCAATTAGCTATATCTCTTCCCACAAAATAATGCTTCAGGGAATCTCATCTTATCCCTTTCTTACTACAAAAGCAGTTTCAGAACTATCTGAGATGGTGGGTGTCATGCCTTGACCATTTCATATGGACTTACCCTGACAGAAAAAAAAACACTCTCAACCCTGACCTGCCTATAGAATAAAAATGGGGTTTTGTACTATTATAGTAATCTCAGTAAGTACTACAGAAAGTTATTTGCTGACAGTACAAGAAACTCATCAGCGTGCCCTATTAAGCTATCCAAGTCTAATACTTCCAATACTTAGTTGTCTCATGACGGCCTTACCAATCTTTCTCAGCCATCTTAACGTCACCAACCAGACGCCCATTCAAGACAAACTGAATGGGAATGCCCTTTCTTCACTTTCTAACTCCTTGGTTCTGCCCCAGAGACATTTCTTTTTCTCAGTTGAATTCCAGACTGGAGTTGTTGGTCATTACCGGGGAATGTGGGTAAACAAGGGTAGCGAGTCTGCGGTTGTTTACATGCCGCGATACTGATCTGCCCTGACTGTGTGTGTGTGTGTGTGAGTACATAAAACCTTTATTTATATAGCACCGTTCAAAATAGTAACTTAGAAAGTGATTTACAATAATAAGACAAAGTAAAAAGTTGGATAAAAGAACAGAGAGGAAGGAGACAATACACAGTACACCCAACATAAAAGTATAACAAAGAAAATCAGTGAAAATAAATTAGTTTTAAGATGTTTTTTTTAAATGTTGGGACTGATTTTAAGCCTCAAGCTTTTAAGCTAAAAGGAAGAATTTTAAACTCAATCCTATATTTAACTACCTACTAACTAACCACTGAAGGGAGGCCAGAATCAGTGTGATATGGGACCTACGTCTGGTTCTGGTTAAAATCCTCCCGTATTCTAGGTTAGTTGGAGTCAGGCTAGTGCAGACTGGCCTGAGGCAGGTGAACAACGCATTACAGTAGTGAAGACGTGATGTCAGAAAAACGTGAGTAAGATTCTCCAAATCATATCAGCATAGAAAAGAAACAGGACTGAGCCAATGATTTCACATGGTGTTCAGGTTTTTAGAGGTGGACATGACATTGGATGCCAGCAAAGGGTAGCTATACGCTGCTGAAGACTGCTAGCCATGTTCTCCTACAGAAACAGACTTTTCCGTTTGACGAATAAGACGCGAACCAAGCACGAGCAGTCCAGACAGAACCACCCACTGGCTGATAATTGGATGAGGTCAACTGACAATCTGTGTGTGTGTGTGTGTGTGTGTGTGTGTGTGTGTGTCAGGGATTCCCCAAAAATCCTTCTTCAACCGCGGCACCAGAAGGCTCCGAGATGGTCTGGCCGTGTTGCACATTCCCCGGCCTCTCCGGTTCAGAGCAACACCGCGTGGTACTGACTTCCAAGAATAAGGGAGATTTTCCACCACAACAACCCGCCGCCCCTCCGCAAACCTGATTTCAGTAACTCAATCTTTGGCAGACGGTCCTAATACCGGTGACCCTTCATCATCCCCAGTGGAAAATCTGAGCATTCAACTCCAAGTCAAAACAAGAGGAGACACAGAGACAAATAAGAGGTTTTCTTCCATACCCACAATCGATGTTGATTTAACCAACTATTACCTCGCACAAGAGCCTACAAAAAATATAGTCCCACAGAAAATATGTGAGAGTGAATCAATCTGGGAATGGATTTTGTAGGCTGTTGGAGATGTGGACAGGTAAGTGCTGAACCCACTAAACTGGATGGTCTCAGTCCTTTGGATGGGGAGTAAACTGTAGAGCAGTCTGGCAATGCACACGCCTGCACTCGCCTCTATATGTTTGACCATCTCAAAACACACACAAAATAATGCTGCATTATAACACCGACCACACTGATCCTTTTTTTTTTGCAACTCTACACTGATCTCATAGTCTGCCGCCTTTCTGGAATCAAAACAACAGAATTCTGTCTCGGTGACTTTAATCCCTGCAGGCGGCATACAAATATTTTATGATTTTCACAAAATGGCTTTTTTTTTCCCTTCCAAAAACCATTTCACTGTAACACCACTTCAGCATACATCTGCTTTGGACCTCGTGGGCCAACAAGCAATGACACCCACGTTTGTGCCTTGGACAGTTGCCAACCCACAGTAGCTACGCCTATTCCCAGTGAGGAAAATCTTCCAATGCTTATTTCAAAAACAGCCTAGCTGAGCCTGTAGGCGAGTCATTGGTGAGAGGAATTAATGAAATGAGCAGAAATAATATGAGAAATTCCAAATTGAAACACCAAACAAATAAATCCAAGTGCAAGAGACAACTTAGACCATGAATGTTTGGGTTGAAGATCAGTCTCAAGAACCAGTACACTGATGAGGGTGTGTGTAATGTGTATGTATGTGTGTGTCGTTGCACTGCTCACCCTATGTATCTCCTCCAAAAGCAGTTTGGCACAGTCCCTGCCCAGGTCCTCTGGCAGCATGGGGTCTCCCTGGCCCTGGGGCGTGGACGACAGCTCAGCGCTCAGGAAGCAGCCGGTTAGGGTCTCAGCTACCAGGGTTACACCAAAACCTGGAGACCTGAGGTTAAGAGACATGACATGAATTGTATTGATGGATGGGGGCGGTGGGGGGGACGACGACCTGATAATACATTTTACATTATTAAGTACTCACTTGCCAGAGTTGGCCCCTTTCATGTGGTCAGTGTAGATGTAGATGTCTGGAATGAACTTGTTGAGGATGCTCCTGGCTGAGTCCACAATCCTGTTGGCCATCTGAGGGGAAACTCGCACCTGAATATCTGGGTTTACACCGTCAAGGAGCTTTGACGAGTCATGCACAGGTGGGGGGAAATTAAGCCCATTTGTTGGTCTCATTCTGTGGTGCATTCAAACAGATAACCTTCATCTCATGATGAAAACATTGGTTCCATCTTGAGCTGAGGGCTAGGAACCTGGATTAGAGAGACACTGGCATATAACTAAGGCGGTTATGACGAGCATGAGAAGGATACGCTACTCCTCTGATCCTCTTGATCTTCCCTGGGTCAGTTAGCTGGACTGGTTTGATGGTCCTACGGACAGGGCAGGTGAAGATTACCTCCCCCCCTCCACCAGGTGCCATCCCCCTCTTCACCACCTGTGAGCAGCAGCAGTGAGAGCAAGAGAAAGAGAGACTGACTTTGAAAATCCAACTTGTGGCATTTTGTTACACTATAATATGCTTCTCCACAAGCCACTTGATTGCCAAACAACACCATGCTATCTTCACCTTGAGATCCAAGCCCGCTCCATCGATCCCAAACCTCTTCATCACAGAGATGGCTGTAGACTTCAGCAAGTCTACCTAAAAGAGACAAGGAATATAGCTAGTGTGATTCTGGGCTAGTTGAGTTAGGTAATCGTTAGTGGGTGGTTTGGTAAGAGGCATTGGTTTGCCTCACCGAGGGATCAGTAGGGTCATTGGTGACTCCCTTCAGAGTGGCCTTCAGAGGGCTCTTCATGAACGGAGCCAGCATGAGCAGGGCCTCCAGATAGTAGCCGATCGACCGCTGGGGGTTACAGTCATGTTCTATGGAGCCGCCATACAACAAGCCAGGCTGATAGAATAAAACAGTACCTTGTGGGGACAGAAGAATAAGAGAGTCAGTCAGTCAGTCAGTCAGTCAGTTGTTCTCAACATAAAAATGAGGTTTACAGTCATGTCCTAATGGAGCCCCTGAAAAGAAATCGAGGCTGGTAGAAAAAAGGTGCGTATATAGGAACAATCAGGTTATGCCAAAATCATCAGGTCCTTCGTTAAGGCTCGTATTAGTCACTTAGTCAACTAAGGCCTCTAACTAAAACCCTGTGGAAAGTTACAGTTATGTGCTCCGGTGCCTCTATACAATAACCCTGGCATGTAAATCAATACAATGCCTAGGGGGAAGCAACAATGGTACAAAAAAACAACTGTTATTCAAGAATAAGGGGCAGAGAAATACTGGCAAAAAGATTAAATATCTTTGAGCAACATGCTTCCCATTATCACCTTTGGGATTATTTTGCCTGAAAAAGAGAAAACATTTCTACAGACTAACCTACAGACTCTGCTATACTCTGGCAGCCAACATCAATTAGCTGAACCACGCAGTCTGCTTGGCCTGTATAAGGTATCTGCTTACAGTACGGTTAGATTACTGGAACAACGGGAACACTCACTATCACACAATTCAACACGGGTGCTTGAAGCCTGTCTGCGTTACAAAACTCACCTGTTTGGTTAATCTCTATTCTGGTGCCATTGGTCACTTTGTCCAGCAGTCTGATGAAGCTGGCCTCAAAATCTGGAGAAACCAAGAGAGTAAATGTGGCATGTCATGTCAGTGATGTTCCCAGACCTGTGGAATGAAAGGCTTGATACCGAGGCTTCTCAAACTGTAAACACAATTACATGACTTTTGTCTACTTACAGGTCGGTGGGGAACAGAGGGGACTTAACTAACTTCTAGGGAGTGAAACACTGCTTATGTGATCCCCGGACACGCACGCACGTGTACGCGCGCGCACATACCTAAGAGAGCCATGTAACCAGGCTGACCTCTCCAAGCATAGTTTCAATGTTCATTGTCAACAAATTCATAACAACCACAACGCCTATTCAACAGTCGGTGATGATTACGGAGCCTGTAGCATCATTCCCGCACATCTAATGCACAATGAAGAAATTTACTCCTAACTGCGTAACAGCTAGCATTAGCTGACAAGCTAACCATCTGAAAAACTGCGACGCCACATGTGACGACTTGGTACTCACCGCGAAGCCCTGGGTTGTCATCTTTCGACCTTATGTTTTTTATTTTAACTCGTTTGCCGCTCAGTGTGGATAGCACTAATCGCTGCCTAAATAAATTGCACCCGTCGTATGTGAGTCCTTCGCTTGCCATGTTATTGTTGTTTCTGACTGGCGTCCGTGGAGATCCACGTGTGTTTGTCCAGAGGAATCTGGGTGGGAGGCGAATTTACGGCACGACGAGAGGGTCAAAGCTAGAGTGGCTTGGTGCATCGCTTCAGCCGCTCACTAGATGGCGTCAGATTTCTATTTATTGAGCGGCTGACTATGATCACTCTGGGTGAATGGTGACGGCCAGTTATTACTCACCGTTAGTGTGTGTAAATGCTGTATTTTGTTAACCATAAGCGTTTGGTGAGAGCCATAATCCATACAGAGGCGCAATTCAGATATCAAGAGACTGATGCACTAACCCACAAATGGTGACTGTAGAGGACATCAGACTATACTGTCATAACTGTACAGCACCATCAGACAGGCAGTACCATTCACCAGCCACCTAATGCTACAGGGTTGAGTGTGTGAGTGCTGGTATGTCACTGAGGTTATCAAGTGGGCACCCCCTATCACAGATGTTTCATTGACTTAGGCCCACAACACTCTCAAAGTTTTGGTGTCCAAGACCAACCCACTCTCTACTAGGGGGGGGGGTGATACTTAGGTGATCTGGCCTAGGGCACCAAATGAGCCAGGACCGCCACTGGTTAAACTGATGGAAAAATAAACATAGAGTAGGCTACTTGATATTCTTGTCTTTTGTGTAGCCCTCTGGCGACCAGGGAGGCAATCGCCTACATTTAATGGTAAACCCGCCCCTGCTCGCTACACCAAATACAGCTAAAGTCGCCTACCACCCTGTTCCCACGCTTAGGCTTATTCCTAGTTCCCAACAACGTGTAGAAAAACAGCCATTGTATATATATTGTTATCCAGTGAATGTCTTTATTTCCATCAACATTGTTAGACTTCGGTTAAATGGTGTGGAAAGGGAGCGTATGGGCTCTCCCACACCACAAGCCAAGCCTTGACGCACAGCGCGACAGTCTCTCCAGGTCTCTCCGGTGAGGAAGCTAGCAAGGGATTAATCACCGTAACCTCGCCAACAAGCTTTCCAGATCCTAGACTATTACATAACCGTGTTATACAATAAATAGGGCGTAATCTTTATCAAAACCGTAACAATACGATGCATCATATTGATTTCCTTAACAAGCTCGCGCGCTCAGTGCTCGTCGTCAGGTGAATGCATCCTCATTTGCCCCCGCTGTGGACTCGCCGCAGTTTTCTCTACAAACTTCCTCCTCCTCCTCCTTTCATCCGCCTTTGAAAAAAAAAAAAGATTGCCAAGGTCCAGCGGGAGTCTAGCATGGTTGCAAAAGACGCGCCCACTCTTGGCTATTGCGTACTTCTTGGGATAGAAAGTGCCTGTACCGAACACGCGTGAGAAATCTCTTGTCTGAGCATCCAGAGGGCAATTTGATGGGCAGGATACGGCTATCCGGATTATAGAAACTGTAGAGATCTAACCAAGATTCGTTCAGACATGGCTCTACAAACGATATTTCGAGCTGTCATCATGGGACCCCCCCGGATCGGGGAAAGGAACAGTGTCCGCGCGCATAACCAAAAGTTTCAGGCTGAAACATCTTTCTAGTGGGGATCTTCTGAGAGCCAACATCAAAGCTAAGACCGGTAAGATAGGGATATCTCGTCTTAAACCTACACTAACAATAGACGGTCTCAACGAGATACGCCTAGCTGAAAGATAAGATTTCTTAAAAGTCATTAGCTACAACTTAGCAATATCTCAGGTATACGTCACTAATTACACAGAGATAGAGATCAAATGTATTCTACTGAAATGATGTTCTCGCAATAAATGTATGATGAATCAATTGTTCAGATCTCCAAAAGTCATGATTTTGTCTTAAAACATGGAAATTAAATACCGTGCAAAAATGAAAACACTCCCGCTAATGTTTGTTTTTCTGCTCTTATGTGATAAGAGCAACACTCTATTGTAGTTTCACTTCTTATGTAGTTGAAGTGACATCCTGCAGAACCAGCTACCCAAAATTATTTCAAGAAAGAGAATAGAATAGAAGCTGTAAATAGCTGAAAATATCCACCCCTTGCACAGATCTAACTGAGCAAACAAGTGATCTTATATCTGTGTGTGTGTTCCCGCTAGCCAAGGTCAAGGTGGTTAATGGGGTTATAGAAGGTGTTGTATGTGTAAACTGTAAACACCCGACAGAACATCATCTGAACCTTGGAGGGAGGTACTCTCCTTGGATGGCAATAAAGAAAAATGTAAAGATATGGGAAACTATGAACTTAAGAAGTCTGTTTACAGCTGCATGATAAAGGAACCTCACAGTGCTATAGATGTAGGGTTAGGCTGCAATACTACTGTTTCAGGTACAGGTACAGATAGTTACATTTTCAAGCTGCTCGGTATAACCACATCCTTGTTTTCATTTTCACTGAAGTGCTTGGTTTGAAGCAACCTTGATGGTAGTTGCTGAGGGAGGGGGGAGCAGTCCTTATTCATTTCATTTCACAGTCAGTCCTTGGATCGAAACCAGTGACCTTCCAGTCCTGAGCCTGCTTCTCTAACCATAAGGATACCCCCACTCACAGGCTGTAAGGGTAGTGTAACAATTTCAGAAGTGGTATTTCTATGCTGCTCATAAACACTGTACATGATTTCTATTATAATGATTTAAATGGACTAATACTCTCATCAATGCCCCTCAATTGTGTCTTTAACTATGGTTGCCATGCTGGACAGGTAACCATACAACAATGCTTCTATTTGTCAAACACCTTTATCATGACCAAGTTATAGTTTATAGTTCAGTGTAGGCAGAGCAAAGAACTCTATACATTTATATTTCATACATGTGTCAAAAAGAAAGAAAACAGCAACTCAGTAGTCTATACACGTGAGGACAATGTAGAATATCAGTCATTTTAGTGTCCACACGTAGCCCATGGTGAGACCACCACTTTTCGGCCGCTGGTTTTACCCTCCTTCCTGCAAGGCTCGTCAGGAAATTCCTCTCTTCCACTGGACACAGACCAATTAAAGTGGAAGTGACTGGGAAAATCGACCTCGCCTTAAATAGGTCACACTTAAGATTCATATTTTTCAGAAGATTTGGAAAATCCAATGTCATTAGATGCGTTTGTCTTGTTTCATGTTAGGAAGTGCAGATTGGAAAATGCTTGCAGGAATTTGAAAACGTGTTTTTCAACGTGTGTGATCGCCATCCTCTGTGTCTGTCCCGTGTGTCAGAGCTCGGCCTTTTGATGAAGTCCTGTATTGACCAGGGTCAGCTGGTACCTGACAGCGTCATGTCTCGTCTCATCCTGAGTGATCTGCGCGCTATGGACCAGACCAGCTGGCTGCTTGACGGTAAGAACACACACACACACACACACACACACACACACTGCACCTAATTTGGAACCACTTTCAGATATCAGACAGTCATATTGTTCAAAAATGTTGTTAAAAAGTGGCACCATCTCTTAGGTACACTTCTTCTTGAATGGATGTGGACCTGTATGTCTTACCCTGATCTATGTCTCTTGATCTGGACTTGAGGCATTGCGTAATCAGTAGTAGATACTAGTCTCTAGAGGTCTCTGGGGGGATGCTTGGCTTTTAGTTGCCCCTGCTCCCAGGGGAAGGTAGTGAATCTGGGGCTTTCTCAGACGTCAACCCTTCAAACTGCTCTGAGACGTTCTCTGATCCCGTTTGATCCAAATCCTGGCAACATTATTTATCACATCCTTCTCAAAATGCAGCTCACCGACATTCTTTTCGCTCGCCATCCCTTACTTTCCATTTCTCTTTCTCCCTCCAGGTTTCCCTCGTACAGTATCCCAGGCAGAGGCTCTGGACAATGTCTATAGTGTGGATACAGTCATCAACCTGGACGTACCTTTCCAGACCATCAAACAGAGGCTGACCTCTCGCTGGATCCACCTTCCCAGTGGCAGGGTCTACAACATCGATTTCAACCCGCCTAAAGTCGCTGTAAATATATTTTTGGTCATAATCATCACACTGTACTTAACTCATCTATACATTTCAGTGAGACCATCTGGCTGAGCCTAGTGCCATGCAGAAGTTGTACTGAAAATATCCTTTAAGTAGGCCAAATCATTTACTCTAGACTTGAGTCGAAGGAAGAGAGACAAAATGATGAAAGGGTCAGCAAAAGAAAGATTGAGAGACATGAAAGAGAGAGAGAGAGACAACAACCGACACAGAGAAACAGCTTGCTAACAAGAACAGAGAAAAAGAGAGGAGAGAGAGTGACCGACAATGAGATGCTAACAGTGACAGAGTGAGAAAAGGGGAAAGAGAAGAGAAGAGAAAACAGAAGACCATTTGTCTGCTGTGAAAATGAGTGGGGACCTTTGGGGGGGACCTTTGCTCTCATCCAGTGCAATTACACACCAGTAAACCAAAGCTGTTGGCAGTATACTAGTGTATTGTTAGTAGGGTAAATAAGGGCAGTTAGTATGTTTTTTTCTTTAACAAACAGTGAGCAATCACTCAGACTCCAGATTTTCGGAGTGCTGCTATCCCATGCTCTGTGAATCTCTCAAACTCATTTGTTATTGAAAGGCTGGGAGGGATTAGGAAGTAGGGGAGACACAGAAGAGAGGGCCTGGAAACGATCCCAGACCAGGAGAGGTATGTGGCACTTCAGCAGTGAGAATGTTGAGTCATCTGTCGAACACTGACTGAGAAAGTCCTCTCCATACTGCTTCACTTTCCTTTGAGCCTGGTGGGCACTAGGGAAGGTTATTCACATTATAATTTCACTATTTACACAATAGGGAATAAGGTTTCTAAGATCTTCACATAACTCACAAAAAGTTGTTTATGACATGTATTAGGTGGATCATTTTACTGTAGTTATGCTGAGATTATGTTGCAATACTGCAAAATGCAGGCAAATATCTGAAGTCGAGAACAATGCCTGACATTGAGATGGTCAGTTTCTCCCTGCAGATTTCTGTCGCCTTTTTATATAATATTTTTTATTTTATATTGCTGTAGTATGAAAACATAACGGCAATATTATTTTACTTCAATTGAATGTGTACAAGGTAATTTAATTTATTGACCCTAGGGCCAATGAATCCCATTCAAAGCCCATAATATTTGTAAAATTGGATGGTCTTGAAATAACATTATTTTTTTATTACTTAATTACAGAAAAGTAATAGGAGATTATGCAAGATTTCCCTCCATCGGCAGTGATATTCTAGGAACAGGGATATTAGATAGGAATCATTATGAGAAATGATAGTGCTGTTGGTTTGGTTGTGACAGTAATGCTGACAGTAATGGCCTCCCAACAGCTTGGTGTGCCTGTTCCTAGTGGACTAGTGGACGAAGCTCGGTGCCTGTGGTCACGTGTTCTTTCTGTGGCCGTGATTCACAGCATGTTCCTGCTAGACCTCCTGTACAATCTGAAGGAGCAACACATTTATGGTTAATCATTGACTTGAGTTTATTCCTCACAGCCCTGGTTGAGGACAGACCTTGTAACAAAGAGAAGTACAAACAGGTTTCCAGTCTGAGCAAGGGGTTTAAAGCATGTGTGTTAAGTGTGTGTGGGTATGCGCATGTGTGTGTGCAAATAATTATCCTGTTCTTTCAGCTGTCTTCAGAACAGCCTGAATCTCTTGAGGCCGGAAACGTTCCACAGGGATCCATGCTGACTTGATAGCATCACTCATCGCTCACACATTTTCTGGCAGCACATTTATGCTACAAACATCCTGTTCCAGCTCATCCCAAAGGTACTCTAAGGATCTGGAGACTGTGCAGGTCCACTGGAGTAAAGTAAAGACCCTGTCATGTTCCTGGAACCATCTTGAGACGATGAGTGCTTCATAACATGGAGCATTATCCTGCTGCAACGATCCATTGGACAAAGGGTGGACTGTGGCCATGAAGGGATGAACCTGGTCAGCCACAGGGTTTAGAGACAGTAGGTGGTGGCATTCAGGTGATGCTCCATTGGTAGCAAGGGGCCTAAAGTGTGCCAAGAAAACATTCCCCACACCGTAACACCACCAGCCTGTACTGTTGACACCAGGCAGGATGGATCCATGGATTCATGCTGTTTACACCAAATTCTGACCCTGCCATCAGCATTTCACAACAGAAACCGTGATCCATTGGACCAGTCAGCGTTCCTCTACTCTTCAGTTATCCAATTTTGGTGATCTCGTGTCCACTGTAGCCTTATCGTCTTGCTCTTAGCTGACAGGAGTGGATCCTGGTATGGCTTTCTGCGTCAAGCTTAGACATGTTGTGTGTACTGGGATGCCCTTAAGGCTTAAGCACACCGCGGTTGTACTAACACTGCTTGTGGACCACCCACCTCAGCTTGAATGAGTCTTGACATTCTCCTCTGACCTTTCTCATCAATGAGGACTGCAGCTGACTGGATTCGGTTTACCTCACCATTCTCAGTAATAGCGGTATTAACGGTATTAACACTGTAGTGTGTGATAATCCCAGTAGTTTGGCTGTTTCTGAGATGCTGGAACCGGTGCGTCTGGCACTAAAGTTCATACCACGTTCAAAGTCGCTTAAATCCTGCATTCTAACATTTAGTGGAATAGAAACTGAATCTCTCAATCGTGTCTGCATGCTTTTTACTCAGGCGTTACGCTGCTGTGAGTATCTAGAAGTGTTTACGTCCTTTAACTGTCTGCTGTGTCTGGGTTTTGTATAACATGATAATGCTGTGACTGTGAGCCTGTGAGAACTGGTAATAACCCTCAGCAGGATGGACAGGTTTCTCCATGTTAAGTTAGGTAGTCTTTCATTTGTTTGTGTGTATTCTCCAGGGTTTAGATGACGTGACAGGGGAGCCTCTGGTCCAGAGGGATGATGACACACCAGAGACCGTCACACGGAGACTGAAGGCCTACGAAACCCAGACAGAGCCCGTCTTAGAGTACTACAGGTACAATAATCTATCTATCTATCTATCTATCTATCTATCTGTCTGTCTGTCTGTCTGTCTGTCTATCTATCTATCTATCTATCTCTCTATCTATCGCTCTATCTATCTATCTATCTATCTATCTATCTCTCTGTCTATCTATCTATCTATCTATCTATCTATCTATCTATCTCTCTGTCTATCTATCTATCTATCTATCTGTCTGTCTGTCTATCTATCTATCTATCTATCTCTCTATCTATCGCTCTATCTATCTATCTATCTATCTATCTATCTATCTATCTATCTCTCTGTCTGACTGACTGTCTGTCCTTCTGTCTGTCTGTCTGTCTGTCCTTCTGTCTACCCTAGTACTACAGAGTACTACAGGTAAATCTGTGCTTCTGTTAATCACATTTAATGTAATTACAGTAATAGCAATGTATGATGACTCGTTCAACTAATTACAGTAAAGTAAAGGCAAAATGACACAGTGAAAGCAGCTGACTCATCTCTGAGTCAGACTCGACCAAGTTACGTAAGTCTGAGATGTTATATCGTTCTCAGGCGAAATCTTCTTTCTTTCGGTTACCTGTAATTCCACATCAATACCATAATCTAGGTGAAAGTCCATTCTTACTGCACCTTGGCCCTGCTCTTTCTACACACTCTTCAAGGTCAGATTACTGAAAAATGTCTTCAGAAACACATTCCAAGAGGAGAAGCAAGTAGGTGCATGAATGTGCACACACGTGAAACACAAACCCTTTAGAGACTATGAAAAATGTGTGCTGCTTGCATCTCCTACGTTTACCAAAATCAACAAAACCCAGAATAAACTGAGAGTTACTGTCCTGTGCACCCAGACTGAACAGACATGCATCATAATCTCTACTTGTGGACTAATTAGGTAGCAAGACATTACTCAGTGTTCTCCATAACCACAGGGATGTACATACCTGGTGCTCCACTTATTTTTAACACAGCGTTTGGGAGGCTGTTCAGGACAACGAGGAGATAAAGGGAATAAATCCTATTACCGAGTAAATTCTGTGAACTGAAATAGAATAGAATAGTTCATCGAAATATTATTTGACTTTGGTTCCTGTGCCAATACTTATTTAATTCTATGATTTTGTATTATTTATTTGTTGTTATGTTATCCAATATGTGCACTAACAATTGATAAATATGACGTACAGATATTTCTGATTTGTTTGTTGTGTCCATGGAATACCAATTCTCTGATTGTCTGATTGACAATAAACTTATTTTCCTCCTATTTATTTGCTCTTACAGGAGCAAAGGGGTGCTAGAGATCTTCTCTGGAACAGAAACCAACAAGATCTGGCCTCACGTCCAGGCTTTCCCTCCATAAAAAGCTCTCCAAAGACGGTCAGAAGATTGTTGCATAAAAGGTCCAGGAAAAAGGGCAACATCAAAGTTTACTACTAGAAACCACTCTGCATGTACGGTCCAAACTATGGGAACAAAGAATATCACAATGCCTTTCAACGTGGTGCCACTCCAGAAGCTTCAAAATGAGGAGCAAGGATATTTATGTCAGAGCTATAGTAACACTACAGATGTTGTTGGAGAAGCTCCACAAATCCTCAGGACATGTACAGCAACTTCTTGAAGCCAAGCATAAGTTGTTGGGATGCATCCACAGTGTCTCTAAATCCGATTATGTGCCTTTCTAAAGCCGCTGAAATTACACTGAGCAAAATCAGATTTCACACAATAAAAATTGAAATTCACTTTCAGTCACTTTCACCAGAAATGTTGGACAACAAAGAGGATATGAACATCTCTGGTGACACAAACTGTCAGGAGGTATACATCACTTTCCAGAGTCAACCTCTTAGTCTGTTTAAACACTCCTAGTTTTCCTCTTGTATTGACCGCAACACACCCCGGTACGGATGAGCACACTGATTCAACGTTTCAGTTTCCATCCATAATTTTCCATTTTTTAGTGTACAAAGACGTCCTTTGAATCTGGTCAACATGCAGTAGTGTGCATTGGTCTTAAAGGGAAATGTGCCATGTTGTACAAATGTATCATTGTAATAGCCCTCTCTCTATTGCACTCGTGCCTTTTGCTGCTTTTGAAAATGTATGAGATAGTTCAGAGAATGTAGTTTGTACATACTTGATTTATATAAATCACCAAGCTAGAAATGAATTGTAACTGATTAAATGGTGTATAAGCTGACCACATTGATTGTAGTGAATGTGTTTAGTTTTTAACTATCAAGGAAGTAGTCATTTGTGTGAGTTTCCAGTCACAAATACTTGAACAACTTGCGGTACACTTGATTTAAACCACACTGACACTTCGAACGACCTTCAAGTGTCTTAAGTATGTTGCCTGCAGAATGGTCCATGTCAAGCACTCCTCATGCCTTTCAACTAACTTGGTGTTCCTTGTTGATACTGAGCAAGTCTATACATGCATATGTATTTTCCATTTAATGTGATTTAACCATCGAAACCTTAATGGAATGGAGAGTTCAAACTAAACAGTTTGTACAGGGCTAATACTACCTTTTATCAGGTAACACTAACAGACCTCACTGAGTTGAAAACTATTCCCCCATCGTCTGTTTTCCCAGTTAGGTCTAAGGAACGTCTCTGAAAGAGAGGCCCTATAGAGCCTGGACATGTTAACTTCCCTTGAAATAGATTTATTTCTATAATTAAATGCATTTCTAACCACATGAATACAGTATTTTATAGCACAATGTCTCTTAGACGACTCACAACTGTGTTATGAATAAGATATGCTTCCATGAATCTTAATAAACATTTCTGATACAAGTGAATGTATTTAGAGTACAATTTCAGATAACATTCTCTAATGCAATGTATTACAAAACAGAATGACACAACGGGATAGTTTACCATTTATTTATTTTTAAATTTCACTGATTTCATCAGTAACATACCTGTCCCAAAAAGAGACAATCAAGGATTTACTCATAAGCCAGATTCAGCGCATTGTTTACCCAAATCAAATGTCAGAGGGATACGTCTTTTATTTTATTATTTATTATTACTGTAGGTCTACAAAGAATTGTGCAGCTGTTGACAACAAAAACATTAAGACTGGTTTCATATTTGAGTTTCTTACTGTGAGAGCGCAAGAAGCCAGGTTGTGTTGTAGCCTACTGTTAGATCATTTTCCTACAATTTGTTGCTCCAATGATCATCCCAGGATTCAACACCATCTCACTCACTCTCAAATATTGTGGGATTATCTTTTGGGACAGGTGGATTGGGTGATGGAAACCAGGCAGTAGTAGTAGTAGTACAACAGTTGAAGCCCAACAATTACTTTGCATAGTTGAGTAGTCACAGGGAAAAAAAACAACATTAAGTTTTCTACAGCATATGCCTTTATCTGTATTGTTCTTTATCACCCCTGTTGAGTTTATGGCAATGTACCGTGCTCCTTCTGTAGACTCAAGATACGTAGATGTCTGTAACACGCAGACGTGAATTTCTCAAACAATGACTGAATGGTGGGACAATTATATAGGTGCAGTCTCAATCAACCATGCATCACATCAATGCATCAGCAGCTTTATCTCAGAACTATGTGTACTTTAATGCACCATGACATATTTAGTTTCACAGTCTGCAATATAAATCATATTGATGATCTTGCTCAGCAGATTTTCACACTGATTTCAGCTCGCTTGTTAGCATTATAAATTTGGCGCTGGATTTCGGGGACATGATCAAGGGGACGGGAAGGTGGAGGGCCTGGTAAATCTGACAAGAGCTCACTTGAACACTGTGGCAGATGAAGTCAGGAAACACCAGAATACAAAAGTAAAACACTGAAACAAAATATCACACAAATCAAAAAACACAAGCTCATCTATGGACTGCTTGTAAAATAAAAATGTTATACATGTCGGATGCACTTTTGGCTAGCTAAAAAAAAAAAACTACAACCAAAAGAATCAATGACGAAACAAAGCGATATAATATGAGGGATAATAAAGTCAGGCTGCTTCAAAAATACCACTTCCGCCTCATTTAACCGTTCTGTTCGAAAGAGAAATATAAAGTGCAGGACACATTCAGATGCAGAGAGCTCTTCTCTGCATACAAATATAAAAGTCTCTTTGTGGAGAGCTCAGCCCTTTTCCCCTCCATATTGGTGCTTTATATCTCCTACTGAAGTGTTGAGCCCAGAATCAAGCAGTCTTTACACCAAGCACTTGTATTCTGTGTAAAGACAGCAAGCCAGTAGAAAGCAGAATAAAGTTAGCCCTACTGTGGCCCGCCATTCAACCCAACAAAAAGCCCGTCCAGACCCAGTAACTCTTGTGTATAAGGAAAACTGAAAAATTGACGGTGCAAGTGCCAAAGTCACCATTTGGCGTGATGTAAATACTCAGTCACAAGTGGTTATTTAACTTGCTGGCTGAAACTTGAGGCTAGCATTATATCAAATTGTTCAATTGTTCAAACAGTTGTTTGATTTAAACAATGATGCCCCCTTTACACCTCACACTACCATGCGTCTTGTATCCAGATAGTATTATTTGCATTTACACCAAACATTAATATTGTGTCTCAACTATCCACATACAACTGGACGTCTTACAAACACAATCTCACAGACACTATGGAGCTCGTAAAATAGCATGCACTTTGTTTTTTTAAATGATTATTTTGCTTGCAGCTTAGCCATATTTCAAGGCTGAAAGCTACCAACGATTGTTTTTCTACAAGGCTGAATCATTTCCATCACAGAGGATAAAAAATAAATAAATAAATAAAAAATGTTCAGCCAATAGAGCTAAGTGCACAACATAAATTACTTGAGCATATACTATCTGTCTTATGTAATTGTATGTGGATTGGAAATCCTATTATATTTACACTTTGGTAACTGTGGCCAAATGCACCTCTAATGACTTCATAGGTGGTTTGGTAATTGGGTAAATAGCCGGTCTTCATTGTGTCTTGTGCGTTTATACATAGATTTCTATCAAGTTAAGCACTATTTAGATACAATCTGAACACCAAAGATGCATGTTAATAATCAATGTAAAGGAGGTTTAAGTTTTACTTCATCTGAAACTGAATTGTTACTATGAGCCTCTCTCCAGACAACACTAAACAATACTTTTTACCATAAAACCATCCTTGTCCTGCCTTTGTCAGGACAGACAGGCTAAAGTATTCAGCCCAGATCCAAGGCCACATTGGTAATAACTCTCATTCTTCATTTGTAGAAGCAGAGATCTAGGATGAGCAGCCAATACCAGCATATACCTAGCATCTTCTGCAAAACTAGAACGGTCTAATAGCCGCTTTGTCTTTGTTTAAGACAACACTGAACCAGCTAACTGGCTGGCCACCCACACATTTTGCATTGCTTATTCTGACCTCCTTATTCCCCACCGCCGAGATTGTGTGGCACTCCTTACATCATCGCCTGCTGCTCACATGCCGCTCAGACAGAACTTGCTGCCAAATAATTGGACTGCAATTTCCCATTCCTCCCGGAACAATCTTGCTGAAGTGTCAGCGATCTTTCAGTTCCTATGACTTGCACAGACAGCTATGGGATTTCCATGTACATCAATGGGAGAGCGAGGAAGGTAGTGACGCATGGGATAAGGAAATGCAGAGCAGTGGTGAGCCTGGAAGAGCAGGAAACCGTAGCCCCTAGAGCACATATGTGAAACTCAAGGCCTGCAGGACAAATCTGACCCAAGAATTGTAATTTAACCTTTAGACAATTCCAGGTAGTCATTTTATTCTGGCTTGCCCAGATACAGCCATGGTTGGTGGGAATACAAGTCCTGATCACCACAAAGAGTGTGTTCTTGCTTGCTGCCTGACTCATCGTACCATCCAACACACTTCCAAACACAGACAGACTGCTCTTTAACTGTTGTTTAAAAAAACATACTGTTATTTAGACCAGCTGAAATATGGAGGCATGGACAAGATGGTAAAGAGAAGCTGGAAAGTCGCTGATGGGACACTTGCTTTCTGACTTTTCGGTCAATGGCAGAAGCGTTCACCACCACGAACTGAGAATAGGATACATGCACAACCTGAACATACAGCAGGAGTTCTGCTGAGTTTGAGGCTAAGACTTCTGTTTTCCAGAAGTCCAGAAATCCATTCGTAGCTGATGACCAGTGCCACATACTTGCAGACAGAAGCGACTGATTTACAATGCAAACGTGTATGTATGAAACTGCCTCTTTCATCCGAGACACAATGCCACAGCTTCACCGTCAGGCAACATTCTGAGCACGCTCAGAAGCACCTGTTCATGTGAGCAACTTCCTGTGATGAAGATCAACCAGTTATTCTACAGGTCCTACCGGACAAACAACCAGCTTCTCTACCAGATTACAGTAGTTATACGGGACCTGCAGACACATGATCAAGCTACTCATTTTACACTTCAAGACTCTTTGCCTGACAAAATGCCACAGGCAGTGTAGCAGACAGTATCAGCTTTCACTATGGTACATGTAGAAATACACAGTCTACATAGCCACTGATGTATCATATTGTTTAGGGCTTATTGTTAAGCAACCTATATGTCAGCACACCTTGTGGCTGATGAAAGGTATCTAGCATGGATGTCCACCAACCTGAGTTGTAGTTCAGAAATGGGATTTAGTAACTAGTTGACTATTGACCAGAGATCTTGTGGTTTTATTATTCTTACTCTCGTCTGATTTGTGCAGTTAAGTTTGTCAGCTCTTTATCTTTTATATGTGGATGTTTCTTTCTTTGGGGAGGAAAAACAAACTGTGTTGCTATCCAGAGATAACCCTAAGAACTGTTATTTTCCATCTGTAAAGTCAGGGTTATGGCACAACCCATCCATTTAGCTAGCAAAAACAGGAAGCAACTGGCCAGAGACCAACCACAGAAACAAGTTTACCTATCCACAAGAGAAATCTCACAAGAGATTTTCCTGTGGGCTCTCCTATGCAGTGTAAAGATGAAATGTAGTGTAAAAGTTGACAATGAAAACTGATCATGCTATCCCTAGTTATCCCTGCTCTGTACTGGCATTTTCAGCCCGGTCAGCTGTATCGAGACAGCTTATGTCTCAGGTTGCTCCTAAGGTGATGGGGGGGAAGGTGGAGATGGCTGGAAGGGAGAGAAGGAAAGCGGGGGCCGACCCCACATTTGCTAGGAGCTCTCCATCATGTGTGTATCATCTGTTTCTGTAGGCATCGTCTTTTGTCCACCTCCCTGTGCTGGTCCATAGTCTGGCTTCTAAACAGCGCTTCACATGGTACTCTGCCACCTGGTGGAAGGAGAGAGAGATAGGAAGAGGAGGGGGGGGGTTTATTTAATAGGACAAAACCAGACAAAACCAGACAAAAACAATTCACAGGTGAGGATGAACACGAACATATCAAAATGGATTGAGAGAGTGAGAGAGGGAGCCAGGGGGATTAACCTACTGTTCCCTCGCTAGAGGATTACAATGGTTACATAACTGCTCTGCTGTTGCCTCCTCAACGTTTCATTGGCTCAAATCTGAGCTGAATCTAAAATTGTGTTCCTGAATTCACAAAATCCTCTCTCCTCACGACTTTCCTTAAAGTTAAACAAGTCTGTGAGGGCAGGGAGCCATGTATGCTCCTACGATGAGTTGTGAGAGGACTTGATTTTGATTGAGGTGAAGAGAGATGTTACAACTACCACAAGCAAGGAGTGCCAAACTTCAGCTTGAGTTCAGATTCCTGGCTAGATGTCTTTCCTCTGTGGGAGAAGAGGCGGTGGTTTTGTTTCTGCTCTCTCTCTGTGTAGTTGTTTGGCAGCTAGTCAGGATATGGGGCCAACAGAGAGGGGGGGCGGGGGGGGGCAGCTTCATTCTTTCAGTCTTCCAAAAGGCCTTTCATACTTCAGACCTCCACAAAGAATCTGGACTACTACGTTTGAAAATGTTTTTCATGCCTGTACTTCAATCTGAATATTGTAACAAATTGCATCTATTAAATGTGAACCTCTTCTTTGTTTGCAAGTAGTTTCCTCCCCAGCAAAGGGGGCCTTTGGTTGCAGCACCCCCACCCCCCCTATAGTTGCTGACTAAGATGCAAGAGCATGCCATTCCTCTGAGCTAATCTCTACCAATCAGCACAATCCCAGGTTCTTGTTCTGAACTATTGATTGCCTTGCTCCCCCTGGTGTCTGTTTCCTCCGATGCTGACTGTGGCAACTTTCAAACCTTCTGTTTTAAGATTGAGGACATCATGTCTAAAATTTCCTAACCCCTTTACTGACATACCCTGTCCACATCACATATAATACTATCAAACATGATACGGTCCTCTTCACCCCTTTGACATCATACCAACCAAATGCCTTTCAGACGTTTTAGACATTGTAGGACCTAGCTTGCTATATATTGTCAACAGCTCCTTGTCCTCTGGTTGTGTCCCTGGCTATTTTAAGACTGCTTGCATTCAGCCTGTACACCCATTTCAAAATTACCCTTCATTTCTAAAATCCTGGAAGAGTGAAACAATAACACATTCAAACAATGTCAATCTGGTTTCCTCCTGCAGCGCAGCACTGAAACTGCCCTTCTCAGGGTTGTAAATGATATTTTGATGAATGCTGATGCAGGCGAGTGCTCAGTATTAGTGCTGCTTGACCTTAGTGCTGCCTTGCATGCTAGAGACCAAGGGTAGGCAATTCAAAAAGTCCAAAGGTCTGAATCTTCATAATATTAAACTAGTTCCATTTTGAGCAACATACAAAAGTCATGTTTTTTTCATCTCAGAAGCATCGCAACATTTCAAATTGTCTTATATTTCATCTCGCCTTGACTGCTGCAATTCTCCGTTTACCTGCCTTAACCAAGAAGAGATAGACCGCCTTCAATGTGTTTTAAAACTAAGAGACAGGATGATATCTCCCTCATTTTGCCGTCTCTTCACTGGTTGTCTGTCCGTTTTAGAATTGATTTTAAGGTTTTACTGAGATCAGTAAAGGTTGAACAGTCAGACTGTTCCTGTGTCCAGGCTAAAGACTAAAGGTGACCAGGCTTTTGCCGTCAGGACTCCCAGACTTTGTAACACATTGTCAGTACGGTCAGTACCATCTTTTAAATCACTTCTTAAAACTTACCTTTATCGGCCTTTCTGAGATATTTGGCTTTTACTTATTTTATACCTTATTGTTATTTTTGTCTCATTTATCTTATCCTGTCTTTTTATCCTACTGATCTTTTTGACTTGGTTGTGAAGCATTTTGTAACCTTGTTTTGAAAAGTCTTCTATAAATAAAGATTACTATTATTTCATAGCACACCAAAATCTAAAAATAAAATATAAAAGAGGATTTTGACAGAGCTGCCTAATATAGCCCACTTCATTACAGATTATAGTACATTTTCTACATTTATCTAATTGATACAGCACAATGACACACTAGGCACAATTTCAATCATTCAGTCATTTCTGATCTGTTGAGCGAATGTAGCCAGAAGTGCAAATCTTCACTAATATAATATATTGAATGTTTTTTGTAATATGATACAAATAAATCATATGGATAAATGATATAAATATGATAAATTATTGAATGAAACCATCAACAAAGTCCAGCCCAGGTGGTGTCTTCTATGATTCTGTGACTTGCTCTTCTCTACTCCTTTTCTACAGCTAATTTCAGATTTTCTGGTCCCTTTAACCACTTTTTCTTCTGTTTGGATGGCCAAACCTTTGCTTTTTTTGCTCCCCTGCCTCTCCCCTGCTATCCAACATCTGGAATAACATTTAATGCAAGCCATTCTAGCTTCATATGGCAGAACATAATTGTGTAGCAGCTCAATGGTGACATCTCACCGCCACTTGGGGTAACTGCAGTACTGCGTGTCTCCAACTGATACAGGAACAATAATATCCTTTATCAATTATTTCATGGAAGACATACTATCACTACATTTAAAACTGCAGTAAAGTAAAGTAATATTGTGGGCATGTGTTAGTATTCAGTAATACCTGTGGATTCATGGTGCTTAGAACATTCTGTAAGATCTGCATGTCTTCCAGCTGGAAACCTGCCTTCAGCTCCTAAACACATAAACAATTATTTAATATCAGTATGGCATATTTTTCATACTAGTGTCAGTCGCATCTGCACAGATAGTAAAAAGTAGCAAAAACTACAATCATCCAACTTGTTACAACCCTTTTCAAATTCACCATTCAGATAGTTTCCTCATCAGCAGTCATTTGACAAATTTCCTGCAGTCACCTACAGCATGATTTCTCCTAGCTGTCAACTTGATGCAACATGAAGTGAGTTTGCTCTCATTTTGTAAGTGCTCTCCTTTGGGCTACAGTGAAGCCATATGTGAAGCAGTATGGCTTCACTGCAGGGGCTTGTGCCTCTTCACTACTCTCTGCTGTCTCCCTGACCCTCTGAATCTCTTGCTGTCCTCATGATATTGATACAATGGACAATATTACCTTTAAAAAATACAATTCAATTCTTTAATATTTTACTAGCATTTCCCACTTCAAAGGTGATCTTACCTGGGTATCACTAATATTTTCTGCCACTTTCCTCAAAACTGGCTCAACTTCCTCCTGCTAGAGGAAACATGACAAAATGTCAACTCTCAAAATAATATCCAATAATATTTATTATACAATGGCCTGGATGAATACTTGATTCTGATTGGCTGGAGGGGTGTTGATTAATTTCAGATAATCGCATGGTTATGGCAGTCCTTATCACTGTTCTACATTATTGTACCAGGCTGAGACTTGCTTATGAGTGATATTATTGTGTACAAGGGTACCAGTTAGGAGATGGCCATCGCTTTTATAGGACAACACAAACAACATTTTCCGCTGTGTTTTAAGGAAAACAATGGAATACAGTTATTCTACATTCTACATCATCTTATCACCTCAACTCTCCCCTCATCTGAGAGAAAAAACATGCATCCGGGTGGTGTATGCAGCAGTCTATAAATCTATACCTTTTGGTGTACAAAGCTTTTAGTGGTTTTGTACATGAGGCAACAGGTCTCATTCAAATGCACCACTGGAAAAAGGACAGGGAGATTTCAACACCAACAACACTTACTGGAGGTAAAGAGTCCAGGACTTCTTTGGGATCAACCCGGCAGCATGTGGTAACACTCTGGTGCTTGCTGTCTTTGGGTGTATCCCCTTTAGACTTGACTGTGTACTCTTTCACCCTGCGTTGGAAGGCCTGGAGCTCTGTATGGAAGACATCTAAGTAGCCCTCTTGTCCTGCCTAGAAATACACAACAACAACAAAATATTAGGAACACTGTACACATGTCTAAGGGGACAGAAGTTAAAGGGAACAAATACATTTGAGTATATTTGGCCTTTGATATATTTCCTGTTAAACAGGCATTTTGAGTTCCTATTTTCATAACAAAAACGGAAAAATCCAAGTGACAAAACGTTATGTTGTTCTGCATCTCTAAGATGATCTGGTTTACTAGCTGTCAGGGATAAAATCGGGGAAAACACAACAAAAGCAGAAATAATGGAAGGCAAGCAGACAAACAAGACATCCTATATAAATGAAGGTGATATGTGTCCATGAAATCCTTGGCAAAATCTGAAAGCTTGGGTGAAACAAACAAACTTCAGTTTTTCCCCTAGCTCAGGCATCTGAGGGAACAAACACTCAATGCTTTTGGATTGGATTTTCAAGAAACTTTGTATATAGAGTTCACCATTTCAACCAGCGGTCTACTTCCCTAGAGAAGTTGAGTATACTGTGATCAGGCATCCCTACATATTTTGATGGTATGCAAGTTGATTGGCTGGTACACCCTAAATACTCTGTGTGTGAGATCAGATGTGTGCCATTCAACAACCCTGGCCTTACTTTGGCTTTGAGGAAGAACTGTCTGAAGCAGCTTCTGGGATCCTGCTGGGAGTTTGACGCCATCTCCAGGATGAACTGCATGGCTACGGCTTGATGGGCCACCTGCTCCATCAGTGCCTCTTTCTACAGGAACAAAACGCAGAAAGCTGGGTTGAGTCTGTCTGGGTGTCTCAACAGGACTTTAATTTAACCTCTTGAGCTGACCAGACCGTGAACCTCAGATCTTCAGAATTAAGAGAAAGAGTCAATATCTGACACATGCGTTTTGGATTTTGAATAACTAAAAAAAAAAGCACCCAAAATTGAAGTGTGGTGGTGTTCATAGTATGTAGTACAGTAAGTGTGTGTATGCGGGTGTGTGTGTTAGAGAGGGGGACCTCCAACCTCCACTAGTACACACTGAAAACATGTAGTGTTCTCTAACCCCTTCTTGCTGTAGTCTGAAGCACCAGAGGATCAGGTAGTTGGCTGTTTCCTCACAGATGAGCTGAGGCAGGTCTGACAGGAATCTCTGACTGTCATCCCATCTCCGCAACATGCCTGACAAATGCAAAAAAAATAAAAAATAAGCATATATACATTTTTACCTTTTCTGAGGACTGACACCAAATTTTGCAATCTAACTTTACTCTCTCTTTAAGATACTATCCTCCATTTATTCAGCCTATTTGAGTGAACATTAGTCCCACAAGGAGCTGTAATAATCATACATAACATTCTGCATGAAAATCTAAAATCACTTAATTATGCTGGTGAAAATTACACTACCGGATCTCCTGAAAACTACCTGAAACTCTGTCTGGACAGGCCATACAGCAACCTTAGAGCCAAGTGTTCCAATGTTTCAATTTTAAGATGCTATTTTATTTTTATTGAGAATGAACTAAACACAGCCTTGCTTACCATTAATTCTGATTTGGCTGTTTTTGATTTGGTGTCACACTCACCAAAATGCCTGAGCTCTTGCTCATACTTCTGGAGAAATGTCTTGCATTTGTCCTGATCCATTTCTACAGGTTTATTTGGGACATTGATGATGCTCTGAAAGAGAGATCAGATACTGCATTAGACTGCTGGTACCGTACAGCACTGCTTGTAACCTGTAAACAGTACAAGAGAGGAAGGCCCATCTCATCCCATCTTATTTATCTGATGCATTCGGAAATTCTGAAATGCATCAGAGATTAATGAAAATGAATTAATAAATAAATGTTGGCAGCTTGGTGCTTAATTAGTTCAGGAAATCTGGAACCAAGCGTCTTGCCAATATACATGATGACTATCACCCAAACTCCATCATCACTATTTCCACAATTACCTTAACAAACAAAACAACCACACGTCATCACTTGCAATCACTTAATGACACTGAAAGCCCTCATTTCTGACTTGTGTCCCAAAGAAAACTCAGATGTGAAAAAAAAACCCTGGTGTTTGCAGTTACCTTGTCAAAAACGTCCCAACTTCCGACAGCTCCAAGCACAGGGCTGCGGCTGGGGTCCTGACCTCCCAGCATGCTCTCTTTGCGGCGCCACTCCTGCTCTGTGTGTGTGAGTTCTGTGGGGCAGGCCAAAGTCCGGGCCTGTTCCTGCTCCAGGGACTCTGAGCCATGGACGCCTAGAGAACACAGCTGGTCCTGGGCCTCGGCCAGACTCCAGCTGGACACGATAGATGCCTTCACACAGCGCTGCTGGCTCTGGCATAGCGTTGCCATGGCACTATCACTAAGGTGGGATGATGCTGACTGAAGAGGCAGGGAGGAAATGAGAAGGGAAGGTAGATTGGGAAACGTGGGAGGGAAAGAAACGTAAGTGACTCAAGTCAGAACTGTAAAGTTCCTCATAACAAGGCAAGATTTCCCCTTCCACATACATTTACTGAGAAAGATCCATAAAGGGATCATGCTTTGTGTAATTCTGGACAGGAAACAGATTTTCCTTGTCTACTGGCCAGTTTTTGAATAGAACGGGACCTCCAAAATAAAAAAAAAAGAATAGATAAAACATAAACACCACAAGATTAAAAGTGGGTAAAATCATTAAAGCAAGCCTATAAACAAGCATTTTAAGACGTGATTTAAAAGGAGGATGCTGACTATGGCCCTGTTGGCAAAAACACAATGACTCTTTAGTTTTGAGTCGGCAGTCAGGAGTGCCCTGCCTGAGGATGTGAGGCTGCGCTCAATACCGGTAGGGACCAGACCCAGCCATCATTACATAAGATCAGTAAAATCGTAAGATCTACTCTGACAGGTAATAAGCAGAGAGATGCTAGGACTGGGGTTATGTGGTCTCTTTGTTTGGCACCAGTGACATTCCTATCCTGCTGCATTCTTAAAAGGTAACTTAGGCAAGAATAAAAAGTTGCAATAGTCTAAGTGAGAGGAGATAGAAGCACAGCGATAAAAACAGCTTGATTTGTGAGGTTTCTCAATTGTAGGAGCCAAGGCTGCACTACTCTCTCAACCTAACATTTAAGACAAAAATCACCTAAGTTCTTAGAGTGATTAAATCATTCTGAATCACAATCCAGCTGTATTAGCGTTCAACCATCATGACCACACCATGCTGTATTTGGTGCAGGGTGGGGTGAGACGGCTAAAAATAAATAAATGTTGGATCCATCTATCCAGAGCCACATGTCCAAATACGTTAATGCCGTTTCCAATCAACAACCTTTCCGAACAGCTGTCAGTGGCTGAAAATATCAAGGACTCGAGGGAATGGGAAAAGTACTGCACGTCTCATTGTGGCCTCTGATCTCATCCACCATCACTCATAAAAAGGATGATCTCTTTCCGACATTTATTTCACGATTCTGTTGACGGTTTGTTTCCCAGACTGCAGAATGACACCCGAAGACAATTCAAACGATTATCTAATATTGTGCCATTTGCTACAAGTGGAGTTTAGCTTGCACTTCATTAGAGTACCCTAGGTTGACATAACTGTACTCTTTAGTGTCGTCTTGCCACTGATGTTTCGCCCTATAAGGTTCGTTGACCACCTGCGACGGCAGCTGCCCACTCCGAGTTTAATGACTTGGAATTTGCACTGAAAGTGAAAGTTGGCAATACAACATATTGGATTTTCTGCTGAGGACAAAAAAAAGAGCTTGCAAAACAGAAACTAGCTTGCATGCAGCTAAGCTAACTAACGTTACCATGGCATTCTCGCAGTAATGATCTCGTAATAGGCTTAGCTGGCTACTGTTATTGTCTATCACGCCAAGTACATGAATCAAAAGCTACATCTTCCAATAAGACTAAACTAACAGCAGCTAATTACCTGCTGGTGGAGGTAAACAGCATTAGAGTCCCTTGTCGTGGAGGCAGAGTCACTGTAAGGCTCTTCATCGGGGAACATCGAAGCTCCATTACCCAGCCACTCCATCTCTGCTAACTAGCTAGCTAGCTTTATTCTCGGTCTCGCTAGCTAGCTGTTTGTGCCTCAGAACAATGCACCCCGAGATCAACTGTCTGCGACAGTTAGGTCTGATCTAAATACCAGTCTGTAAAGTCAGCAAAACAGGTTGGGAAACTGATGCACCACTACAAGGAGTTCAGCGCTATAGTAAACAACACAACGTAGCAGCACCCCCTTGCTTTTACAAAGACTCGGTACGTCTGTTTAAGCGATGACAACATCCACGTGGTAAAGAACTTTGACCATGTGACTGAAATACAGCTATTTTTGTAAATATGTTAACAAACAATTGGTTAACAAGTAAGTATTTTAGAAGTATATGAAGTGCGCTAAAGTAAAGCGCACAAATTAATTCAAAATACAGTTATTGTTCATTGGTATGTCATAACATCGCGAGATTCGCGCCTTCCGCCAGAGAACTAGAGCTAAGACTTCTTCTTCTTCTTGAATTTTAACGGTGGTTGGCAACCAGCATTACGTGCATTACCGACACCTTCTGTTGCCCTTGTTTGGCCATCATGATTAGATTAAATTAGATTAGATAGCTCTTTATTGTCCCCAAGGGAAAATTGCAGTTTTGCAGAGCGGCTGTACAAAGTAACATAAAGCAGTATACAATATACAACCTACAAAATATAAAAATAAAATAAAAATCAGGTTAATGCGTAGTGGCAATAAATTAGCTTTAAGAGTATGTACAATTGTGCAGTTCTGAGTAGTGTAGTGCAGTTCTAAGTAGTCCACCAGAGCAATCCCCAATAGTCCAGGTGTGTGTGTAAATAACTATTTCATGTGGTCTTTAAGTTTATTAAACTAGCTCACCAAAACAAACGTCAAAATTATGTGGTGTGTAGCTAGATACTTGATATTAATTATGAGCCGTTCCTTTGACAATATTATCTTTTGTTGTCAATGTATGCAATACATCTTTAGTTGTAATAGGGATTTATGTCTTCCGCATTATAACATCTTTGTTGACTCTACGGGTTCCGCAAGCTGTCAGACCGAACGAAGTCCACGCTGGTATTAGCTCCCTGGTAGCAGGAAATAAGCACTAGGTGAGTCCATTCGCTTCGATAACATACTAGTTGAAACGTAAGTTATTTTATCGCTAGGTGATACACTTACTCTCCTGGAAATGGGCAAATTAGACGGCAGTTTAACAGTTTAACCTAGCACTAAGTTGGATGCTAACATGAGTCGACCAGTCAAGAGAATTAAACGCAACACCGTAATGACGTTATGTTCATACTTCCTCATAAACAATACTCGAACTCGTTCACAAATAACATGCACAATTCTCGACAGAGTGCGTGTAGGACTTGACTGAGACAGATAGGTCGAGAATGTTAGCTTACGATAAGTATGACATCAAGTATAGAATGTGTGATATATTGTGTTACCGCTAGGTGGGGGTAGAAGGCAGCAGTAGAAACTACCTTCATGCAATTCCACGGTGCTGTACATTTCCCCCCCGTCCCTGTTGTACCACCACCACCACCTGAAAAAGTGTTGCTAGGATAGTGCTGAATGCCAAATCCCGCCTGCAGGGCTTGTAGAAACAGAGACAGGCAGAAAGAAACAGTCCAGACTTCAGACCTAAAAAAACATCCTCAGCTCCAAATCAAGTCTCAGGGCCAGCTGGCCTCGTGCCCCTTCTCAGGCTGCTGTTCCCACAGGTTTGTGTGTGTGCGCTCGCAGGAATGATAATATCAGCAAAATTGGTTCATAATCATTAGTTGCTCAACAGAGAAAGTTTGTTGAGATTGTTTTCCTGGATCCCAGTCTTGTGCGTTGTTTCTTGGAGCTTGAGTGAAGACTACATCTTAAACTAGGTCTACAGATTTCACAGACATTTTTTCGCTCTGTCACTCTTTCAATTTGATTTTTAATTCAATAGGTTTTATTGGCATAATGAAAGCATTATTACATTGCCAAAGCGTAAGTGCAAAACATCAACAATACCTCTAAACTTAGTTTAAAACAAACGCACAACTAAACACATGTATACAAAATCTTAACTTGGCTCATTGTTCCAATGGCTGTCCCTCAATATGCGGTATAGGTAACTACATATTTTACAAACAGAGTACATCTGTCTTCACCTCTCCTTGCCCTCAGTAGAGAATCCTTTCTGCCTGGGTGGCCTGGTCTGCCAATGTCTCCCTTTTTCTATGGAAAGGCTGTGGTCACTGAGTCGGTCCATAATCAACTTCCTCAATTTTGACATTTCTGGTCAGTAAATTGAGCCTTCAACCAGGTTGAGGGAACAACTTTGTATATTTTCCTGTTTTGGTTTCAAGGCGTTATAATGGCAGGAGGATGGAGGGTTACTGTGATGGGTGATTCAGGGTGAGGGTTCAGGTCATTATAGCATTTGATTTTAGATTTTTTAGATGCTACTTAGAAAGGGAAATTGGCCTAATTCTGCTCTGCTGTTTACTCATACAAATTTTTGTTGCATAGATTTTCAATTTGGTGTCTTATTTTGTGAAATGTTAATGTTTTCTCTTTACCCCCTCCTTCTTCCTTCCATTTGTCTCATTCTCTCTCCCTCTGTCTCCCTTTCAACCCCACCCGCCCACGACAGACAGACTGACAACAAGCCCACCGTCCTGTGGTGAAGAATGAACCACGCTACTTCAGAGGCAGCGGGTTTGTAGTACAGATTTTTGAAGTTTGAGGTTCAGGTTTAATATAGCAGTAATATCTGAGAGAGTGTTTACTGGGATGATGGGCATGGCGGTGACTCAAAAGGTACAAGGCACAACCGAGCAAAGTACCCGTCACCACAATAAAGAATGTCCTCAAGGATATCATGGCTTTCATGCAGTGATTATAACACATTTGTATTCACTGAAAGGTTTTCTTCAAATTGGTACACTGACAGTGAGGTCCAAAAAGTCTGAGTCCACTACCAGGAACTGTTTGTTTTCATCATTTATCAAAAACTAATAACATTTTTTTACTCAGGTGTTATGTTCTTATTCAAGAAAACTTTATTTACAACTGATACAAATCAAAAATTATAGATATTTGAGAAGTACTCGTTTGAAATGGAAATATATCGGAAGATCTTGTTCGCACACCATTTGGTTTTCTCAAGTTGTTGTCACACCATATATTTCATTCAAATATTAACACATATATGCTCCTGCTACAGTGTCAATTATTTTGGTCTTTTAACAACTAATACCAGATATTGACTAAATCGGTCAGACGGAGCTCCGATTAAGGCAAACGGTGGACATACCATATATTAAGAAACTTTGACTTTCAGTAAAGTAAACAAACTTTTTGACTTATTAGTGAAAAAATATGTAATCTTGTTTGAGAAATATCATTCAATTCAAAAATGTGTATTAGTTTTTGATATAATGAGTGATAAATGATAGTGGACTCCACTGTAAACAATAATACAAATCAGGACAAAACAAGAAGGTTTACCTCACCTGCTACCACAAGAGTTAACATAGCAACCATAAAGCCACACTTTCTAGGCATTATCAGCCTTGATCTTACCTTGGATTGATGAAAATGTAATTCCCAGCCAACGTTTTTAAGCACTTGGTCCAACTACCACAACTCTGATAGCTGTCTATAGCTGTAGGCAGAGCCCTGCATCTAAAGCAGCTGCAGTATTGAAGGTCAAGGTGTTGCCATGTGGTTGGATGGTTTGGAGGAACACAAGGGGCTCCTGGGGTCTGTAGTGAACTCTTTCAGTATAGAGCCCTGGCTATAGCCTGTAGGTACAAGTCTACACTGACATAGAAATACAACGGTAAGGGAACGTAATGGAGAATGCAAACACCGCTCTAATCATTACAAAAGCATTGTTTAATCTTCTGCACGTGCCGGTATTGCCTCCTACTTGAAGACGCTGTAATGGCACCTGATAAGAGCTTTTTTTTGTAACGCCTGCAACAAAAGAAGAGAAAGTCTTGTGGGACAATGCTGTGGCATCCCTCCAGTGGAGTTCAGCACACGGGAGCTGCTCCGCTGGCTTGTGGTGATACCAGAAGCCCTATTTAGACACTTGATCTTCCCTTTATTTTGGCATCTACCTGGCAGCAGACTGTTACACCTGCCTGTGGATCTGTTTTCCGACTTTCTTAGGAGGGGAAGTGTGACTTTTATTGTGTAGTCATCAGTGGCAGACCAGGATGGGGTCAGATCACTTTCAACTCCTTGAGGAAGTGATTTTTCATTCAGAATTCCAAAATTAAAGAAAAAAAGCATCTTCCCTATGGTGCATGAGTGTGTGTGCATGCATGTGTGTGTGTGTGTGTATGTGTTGATGGGGGTCATTATGTTGCAGTGAATGGGGAGCCTCCAGCTCTGTGTGCCTGTCTACCTGTCATTCACCCAGCAGCCAAGCCTCTCTAAAGAGTGAAGTTACATGCTTCACATTCCTAACCAGCTCCTCTCCCTAACCCGCAATGAGACTGAAGTGAATTGGGTTGTGTTGTATGTGTGTGTGTGTGTGTCCTTGTGCACGTATGCATGTTCGTCAATGGGGTGAATAGGCTGGAGGGGGGTTTATAACGGTAGAGAAGCAGGGAGAATAGCGCAGTGTATAGCACGGAAAACTGAGTAGCTATTCAAACATCTGAATTGAAATTCTAAGGAAACGTTGTGGAAGATTTTAGTGACACTCGGCAGAAAAGATGCCGCTTTTGTTTTTGGTAGAGAGCGGTTTTGTCACACTCCATTGCCGCCGTGGAGAAAGAGAGAACGAGAGGGGGTGAAGGGGAAGTCAGAAAAGAGTGATAAAGAATGAAGAGAGCGAAGGAGTGTGATGTAAAGTGAAGGAATTCAGGTGAGATGGAGGGAGGGAAGTGGAGGAATCAGAAAGGGGGAAAAGGCCGAGCTAGAGAGGCATAAGAAAAGAGTGTGAGACAGGTAAGGGTTGGAGAGGCAGTGTGAAGGAGAGAAAGTGGCAGGGAGAGGTATAGTAAAGAAAGAGGTGGAGAGAGAGAGAGAGAGAGGGAGAGGCCTTTTGCTCTGCTTTCCCAGGCTATGCATCAGGAAGGCTGTATTTTTTACACCGTGACCACTGCATTGCCCTTTCCTGGGGAAATCTGAGACAAAACAGAGAGAGGCCGGTGGAGGGAGGGAGGGAGAGGAGAACAGGAAAACTAGCCCTGGGAAGGAGAGGAGGGTGGGGGGGCAGGTATGGTGTAGCCCTATACAGCATGAGCGAGAGAGAAGCTGGAGCTTTCAGGAATGCTCTGTGGAACACACACACACACACACACACACACACACACACACACACACACACACACACACACACACACACACCTCCCCTTGTTTCTAGGCCCTCCTTACCCATCGCGGCCTTCCAACAATGTGCCCTAAGAGTTTTCCTCAGAGTATTTTGGCTGCAAATTCAACCGGAATGCAAAACTAATGCCGAGTTCCTCCAAACCACCCGACCGACCTCAGCTGTTCATCTGATGTTATGGCTGCTCTTTATGCCTCTTTTAGCAAATAATATTTCCAGTGTGTCGGGTTACTTGCGAGCCAAGACTTTGGACTCTGGAGGTTGGACACACAAGATATTTTGAGACCGTTTAATCCGGTGCTTAAGAGCGAGGGTACACCAACCCTCATGGGTTCAGAATAGACCGCCAAACATTTTGAGGCCGTGCAGATGACCGGTATTGTTTTCAGCAGGGATGGAATGTGGTGAATTTGGGACAAAACAAGAGTCACGTCAGAGGCCATAATGGAATATATGTAATGGAAAACATGCAATTGCCCATGATGGAAACAAAGGTCAGTGTGATCCCACCTCACGTGTGTCTGTGTGTGTCTGTGTGTGTCTGTGTGTGTGTGTGTCTGTGTGTGTGTGTGTGTGTGTGTGACCTCCAGGTGTTGACCCTGCCATGCTGAAGGACCAACTCTTTGACCTGTGGAACCGCAAAGAACTACAGACGGTGAGAAAGAGTCTCTTTCACAGTGTGTCAATTTCACACATGCAACTGTGTGTGTGTGTGTGTGTGAGAGAGAAGAACGAGAGAGAGAGAGAATGCACGTTGGCATGTTTCAATGAAGGTAACTTGTGTGTGTATCTGTTAATGAGGAAACCAGAGTGTGTGTCAGTAGGAAGGAAGGAATTTGCGTGTGCACTGAATGAACTTGAGATCTTGTGCAACGAGGATATTGAGTGGATGACATCTGTTTTGCAAATTAAGAGAGTGCGAGGCATTCTCACACAGATAATCTTCTCTCTGGTAGGCAGTCGTAGGCCGGAGTTTGCATTCTCAAGATATGGGTTGGGACCCAAAATGTGTCACAGAGAAGAGAAATTAACTCTTTATGTCCACCAGCCGCCATGTTTGTGGTATTCCAAGATTCAAATCCACCGAACCGCCAGGATGCCCCAAACACGACACACACATTTGGACTTTTACACGTCTTTATTGCACATTAACAGCTTTGATTGGAAAAGGTATGTGAACCATGAGATTTAGTGATGGAACCTCTTTTAGCAGCAATAACCTCAACCAAACGTTTCCGGTAGTTGCTGATCAGACCTGCACAACAGTGAGGAGGTGTTTCTCAGGACTGTTTCAGTTCATTGATATTTTTGGGATGTCTTGCATGAGCGGCTTGCTTCAGGTCGTGCCACAATATTTCACTAGGGTTACGGTCAGGACTCTGACTTGGATTTGAGAGCAGACTCTGTTGGTAACCAAACTCTGTGGGCTTTTCATATGACAGGGACACCTCTAACCCACACCTGAATGTCATCTCATTGATTGGATCACCTGAATTCAGTTCACATACTTTTTCCAGCTTAGGCTGTTAATGTTTGGACAATATGCTCAATAAAAACGTGTGTATCTATTGTTATGATTTAGATGAAAATCAGACCATATTTTAGGAACCATTTATGCAGGAATGCGACTAATTCAAAAGGGTTCACAAACCTTTTCTCGCAAATGTATACACACGTCATATCGGCCATGTTACCACCTCTCCCTCTGTACCTTTTTCATGAACGTCCTCCCCATTTTCCTCACTCTCACCTTCCTTCCCTCCCCAGCTGCGTTTGGTAGCCAACCAGGGATTCTCACAGCTGGCTGAGCCTCTGGAGGCCCTGCTCACGATGCTGGAGGGCTGTCCAGGCAAACAGAAGGGCCGGAGCCACACCCTCGGCCATAGCATCCTCATGGAGTTCCAACATTGGTTGCAGGGACATCCACAGGTAGACCAGATTCATCATGAAAAATTATGATTAAAAATGTACCTTTTTATTGCTGCACTTCATGAAGTTTGATTAAGTTCTTCAAACCATACAGTATACGTGTGTTTTCTAATATACTGTTTTATACATGTAGTTATTATTTTTTCATTGTGTTTCTGTCTCTGATGTTTTTTTTATCATTGTATAATTGTATGTGCTCTATAAATACATTTGACTTGACTTAAGGATTAGCAGTTACATGTACAGCATCTTTGAATCTTGTTTAATAGTGGCTTAATTTTAGATAGATTCATTGATGTTGATGTGCATCCAGAGTCACCCTTATTGGGTGGTAATGTAAAAATGTTCTCCAGTATTTCATATTAATACTTTGAAAGAATTTGAAACAAGCCAACAGTAAACAAGCCAACAGTAAACAAGCCAACAGTAAACAAGCCAACAGTAAACGCATCATCCCCTGTGAAAAATGCATGGGGCAGAGTGTTTTGATCTGTCATTGTATCATTTCTCAATTTCCTCCCAGTGAGCCCCCTCTTATTGCCACGCACACCACAGGCAATGATGCATGTACACACACACACACACACACACACACACACACACACACACACACACACACACACACTACTACCACCACCACAACTGGAATATTATGCAGTTCTACTCTTGTCTGAAATCTACTTGCTTCACTGTGCACTACTTTTTCAAAACCCTTAATGTTTTAAATTTCTGTGTATCTCTCTTCTTTCTATTTCACTTCATAAAATATTGTATATTTCTATGTTTTCCAATCTCTTGTGCCCCATCACCAGGTGACCCTGGGCTCACTCTCAGAGCAGCAGGCAGTGGTGCTCCAGCGTCGGGCTCTGAGCATGCTGACAGACGCCCACCCCAGCTTCATAGACCCCCTTCTGGAGATCTACCAACTCCAGTCACTGGATCCGGCCATACTCCGGCTACACATCACCGGGCTGCAGGCCCTCAACTGCTACAGAGAGGTGAGTGCCTGTCTTTGATTTAGCATCGTTTCTTGGGGGCAAAAGGATTTCAGCTGCTAAATTTAGAAATTGGTTACGAGACTATTAAACAGTTGATGATTTTTTTCTGCTTTCTTCCACTGACAAAGTGGCTTAATTGAACCTTAATTATTTTCCTTGCCTTCATCAGGCAGCGCTGCTTGGCACAAAACTGAAATTACAGAGTGAACTGGATATGGAGGAGGTGAGAGAACATATGTGGATATGTGTTTTGTGTATGTTTTGTGCCTGTTTTATTAAGCAGTGTTGAATACAAGCATCCTTTTGGTGTGTTAGAACTAAACTTCTGCCCATATGGTGTGGGTATGTGTGTGATTTATCTAAAGTCGGGCATATATCTCACCGATAAGCAAGATCCCATAGAGCTGATGGTCAAGAGAAAAGTGAACATTTTAAAATGACTGAAATGATGAGCTTCTGCTTCAGTGGTCCCCCACATAAACACCGCAGCTAGAAAAATATAAATGCGATTCAAATTCATTACTCTGACTTGCTCAGCCCACCCCCGCAAATAAACAACTACACAGTTGCAATTATAGCACAACTGTCCATATATCATTGTATAAACATCCAAATAGGAGCCATTCTTAAACTGCAGCAGCTACTCTAACTGATCCTGGAATGGACCCTAGGATCTCAGGACCAAACTTACCACCAGCATCCACATCTACAAAAAAGGAAACACTGATGTGGAGTATTTCTACAGTAATATCCACACTAATTAGAAAAAGCAACAATTCCATACTCAAAATGTCTTTTTTTTTAATCCAACTTCCAAATTGTCATCTATAATCTTCCTCTGTAGATGTGTATACCACTGATCCTGCAGGATAAGCTGCCATTGGCAGAGTCCTTTGTCACAGGCCACCCTCAGCTAGAACAACAACTGGTCACACTGCTAGACTCCTGGTGCCACCCTAGCTTCACTGTGGAAGAGATATGCAAGTATGGAGTATGTGTGTGTGTGTGCACGTGCATGCATGTGCTTGTGTGTGAACGTGTGGATGTCTGCATGCACGAGCCCCTGTATCATGATATGGAAAATCTCCACTCACGTGTGCGTTTGTGTCCATAGGAAATTCCCTCTCCTCTACCTGTGCAAACACCACATCGACCAGATCCAACCCAAGCTGCTTACCAAACATGTCTTTCGCCTCATGGAGAAATTCAACATTGACCAAGGTGTGTGTTTGTGCACATGCATGGGTGTGTGTATGTATATGTGTCTCAGCCAGAAGTGAATATCTTCTCTCCTCTTCTGGTTCCAGTGTGGTGTCCCAATTCTTTCCACAAGAGGAAATTGGACTCTCTGCGTTTCCTCATGTACAAGACGTTTGTGGAGGTAAGCGATTGAGCAGGCAACTGTATATAATCACCCAATGATAAAGAGTGCAAGGGTCGAAGTCACTAATAGTATTTTCCAATTATTTCAGAAGGTATTGCAAATTATCTGCATGAAATGCAAGAGTGCCAATAATCTTGGCCAGAACTGTGTGCCAGTATAAGGTCCCACAGATGATAGTATATGTCAGAAACTCTACCATGAACTCTACATAGAATTCAGACAGGATTGTGAGGAGGCATAGATCTAGGGGAGGGTATGAAACAATATCCAAAGTGTTGGGACTTCACAAGAGAATAGTTGGCTCCAACATGAGGACGTGGAAAAAATATGGTACGAACAAGACTCTTCCTAGCGCTGGTCATGTGACCAAACTGAGGAACCGGGCAGGAAGAATCTTGGTCAGGGAGGTGACAAAGAACCCAAGGACTACTCTTCCATGGCTGTGATGGAAGATCTTGCAGGAAGGACAAATGTCAAGTGCAGAACTTCCTGGCTGTGTGGCCCGAAGGAAGTCACTCCTGAAAAAAGGCACATGACGGCATGCCTGGAGTTTGCAAAAAAGCACATGAAAGATTCGGGGATCATGAAGGAGATTCTGTGGTCTGATAAAATGAAGTATGAACTCTTCAACCGTAATGCAAGGTGCACCGTCTTGCAGAAACCGGGCACAGCTCAGCACCCATCTAGTACCATCCCTACCATGAAGCAGCATCATGCTATAGGGGTGATCTTCAGCAGCGTGGACCGGGAGTCTTGTAAGGACAGAGGGAACAATGACTGGAGCCAAATACAGGAAAATCTTGATGATTACCTGCTTCACAGTGCCAAAGACCTTCGATTGGGGAGACGATTTATTTTCCATCAGGACAATGACCCTAAGCACACAGCCAAATCAACACTTGGAATGGCTTCAGAACAAGAATGTTGAAGTCCTTCTGAACATCTGTGGAATGACTTGAGGATGGCTGTTCAGATGCTCCCTGTCCAACTGCATTGATCTTGAGCAATAGGGGGAAATCCCAAAATTCATATGTGCCAAGCTAACATATCCAAGAGAACTCAAAAGCTGTAATCACTGGCAAAGGTGCATCCATAGTGTGTATATACAATGCCTTCACAAATGACTCAGCCCTTTTGACTCGTGGTGTTGCAGTCTGAATTCACAATGGATTAAAATGAGACTCAATCTAGGCAAAATACCCTGTGATAAAGTAAAAAGTACAATGTTTTTGAAAATGTATTGATCTACACAGGTTACAGGTTTAAAATTAAAAAATATATAACAATCTCTTTAAGTTTTTCTCCCTGTATCTCACCCTCCATTTTATCAGAAAAGCATGACAGAGGAGAACTGGAGTGACCATGTACAGGTAAACAAGCTTTACTTGTAGGTGTGTACACATATGATATCATGTTTTCAGATGTATAATAGTCATTCCAGTATGATAACGTGTGTGTGTGGTGTGTGTTGTGTATGTGTGTTGTGTATGCATAGTCTATAGTAGCAGATGACCCTGAGCTGCAGATTCAGCTAGTGGGGATGTTGGTGAAGTACTGCGGTCTCCAGAGAGCCTCCCAGTGGTCGCTGCGATACAGCCTCCCTAGAGACCGACTTCCCTTTGGGGTTTGGGATACGCAGCAGTCTCTACCATCTGATGTACAGTGAGTTGGCTATAATATATATATATAAACCTATTCCATCCATGTACTTGTAAGATACAACCACTGATATAAGTGGATGTATTTCTTGATATATAAAATGAAGCCTACATTTTATTTATCACATCCCTGTCCTCACCCTATGGACCTCACCCTATTGTCAGTTAGCCTACCCTTTTCTGCCGCTGGAGCTTCAGGCGCTAACCGCTGTGACATTAACAAGCCTTTTGTGTTTACATTGATTGATAGATAGACTGTATGATTAGACATTATAAATGTTCAATGTGGAACTAGTTAAGAAAAAAGTTGAATTACAGCCATGGGTCTGGACATGGATGTGGTAGTGTTACCTAAGTAACTAATAGTCTAACAGCGTCATGAACCGCCTGCTTGGTGAAAGGCTTGCAATATGCTTTTGCTCACCCACTTGTTACCACTTCTTGTCAAATTTCTCTGACCTACATTGTTTTGTTCAGTTGTTGCACTTCACGTAGTTGTTCTTACACCTATTGACTGTGCCAGCTCTATGAAATCAGCACAAAAATAATATGTGAAGGCAGTCCGCTTTTTGCGCATCACCTGTCTGCACAATCCAACCCCTTGCCATCCCATGGTGTCTCCTGTCTTACTGGCTGCTCTCATACAATGTTGTTTTACTTTTGGGAGCAGCTGATTGCCCTGAGCCTGGCTGCTGGCTTCCTAAGTGGAAGGGTATTGGGGCTGAGGTGAGAGCGAGTGGAAAGAGATTCAAGCTTGCTTTCCATTTTTCATCATGGGAAAACGAGGTTGCTGCACAAGATGGATGAGTTTTCCGCCCCTTGGTTAGAATTCAGAGGGAATATTGGGAATGCAACTTGATGTGGTTCACAGAGACACCAGGGAATACACCGGACTGTTATCATGCTGGTGGACTGCCAGATAGGATGGAAATGCATTTAATAGGATAGAAGAGCATCTAAGGACTTTCTAAATGACTTTCATGACTTTCTCTGTTTCTTTCTCTCAAATGCACACTATCCTCCTCCCCTCTCCTCAGACAGTGTCTGAGTGATTCAGTCAAGACTGAGGAGTGGATCCCCCCCCAGGCTCACTGTCAGAGGTTCTACCAACTGCCACTCACCAGAGACAAAATTCACTTCCTGGACACACAGGAAGGACTCCGAAGATGTCGAGACACTGTGCTCAAGGTACAGAAAAACAGAAAAACAGTTTTGTGAATGTTTTTAGTCTCAGTCCTCTGTGCTTATCAAATGGATGGATGGATAAATGGAGGGGCACAAGTTAATATTGAAGGATATATATATATATATTTATGTCTCTGTTTTTATTTCACTCCCCTCCCCCCCAATCTCTCCCTCCTTTCCTAGGAAGGTGGTATAGTAGGAGTAGACATGGAGTGGCGGGCCGGGTTTGGCTGTATTGCAACTCAGCATATTGCCCTGATACAGCTTGCCGTTTTGGACCAGGTTTTCTTATTGGACCTATGTGCCCACGAGTTCTGGCAACACCAAGACACCGTTGGCTTCATCAGGACCCTTTTCTCTGAAAGGAATGTCCTTAAACTGGGTGAGTGACAGACCTAGCAGCAAAGGTTGAATTGGATACAGGTGAGATATTTACCTTTCTGTCCTGTCTGTCTGTCTTCCTGCACTCACATCATCTCACCCAGGTTATGGTATGGCAGGGGATCTGAAGGGTCTCTTGGCCACCTGGCCCCAGTTCTCAGAGGAGCCATTGAAGATGGAGGGGGTGTTGGATCTACTCACTATACACCAAAAGGTAACCCTGTCATCCTGTCAACCACATAACTTCAAACAGTCTAACCACATTACAGAGTGCATAGGATACAGTCCCAAATACAGAAATGCAGTATTTCTTTAACCTGTAGCCTATAGGTTTAAACTGCTAAAGCCATCTCCTGGCACTATATAACCTATTCATTTAAAGGGGACTGTTTTAACCAAACAGAACTGATGTCATAGTAAACATACTGTACATAAAGTACGACAAATTACATCACACTCCAAATGCCTAAACTTGTTTTAATGCAACAACAACAAAATAAACTTTTAAACTCTATGCATCAAAGCCAATAAAGAGGAAAACAGGATATAAAACACTGAAATAACATTTATATTAGCTATAAAACTGCACACTCCATGCTCTAGAAACTTCCCTGATTTTGAGGCTGGTGGTGGTGAAAATCTTTTCCCTGGCAAACTCGGGCTGGAAGCCAAACTGGGAGTGACTGACTGCTCAGCCGTCCTCCACTAACACCTTGAGGCAGTGTTGGGCAACTGCAGACCATCTTTGCTAATTTTCTGCATCACTGCGTGACTTTCCTATTTTACTGGTAAACACATTAGATGCACCAGAGAGGCATTTGGTGAAGTCTTGGCTTCTTACCTACTTTGGTATAAAGACTACATCATATGTCAGATTTGAAAGTCATGCTGCTGAATCATAATGGGTCTTATCGGTCAACGTTGTACACAGGCACACTAGGTGATGTCTGTACTCTACTACTGACAAAGATACGTCTAGAAATCCACTTCAGTTTACACCTGAATTTTGTAATCTTTTTTTTTTTTCCCTAATTATTTTGGTATGTATTGGAATTGGAAACCATAAGCCACACAGAGAGGACCAGGAACTTGATGAAGTATGAAGTATTTAATTTAAGTTACAAGGAATTTCCGGTTGAAACAGGATGTTGGGGTGGGTCATAACACAGGAAGGGACTATTCAGAAGTGTTCAAAAAATGCTTTGAGCTGTCACAAATTCTGGATTATGACAAAATTACAGACAGCAGGAATGCAACCATGACATCTTAGGAAAAGGAAACCAGGTTTTCGGAGGTGAACACCCAAACATGCTCCGCAGTATGGTACTGCCACTCGTGTCACTTTGAAAGTTGGGAAGTTGCAGGTTTTATATGATAGGAGGCCAAGGGGGCGATGGTTCACAAATCTGTGATGGTATAGTAATAATAATACTTTATGCAAGAGAGAATTAGCTAACAGGAAAAAGTCATTTTCATTCATTATGACTTATGTTTTGCCTTGACATTGTCTGATCCAGGTCCAGCGTAGTGGTGTCAGAAGTGCTCATACTGGTCCTAAAGCGGTGTTGGTAAGAGACGGCCCTGCAGAGAAAGGCCTCAGTCTGCTGGTACAACAGGTCCTGGGAAAGCCCCTGGACAAGAGGGAGCAGCTGTCCAACTGGGAGAGACGGCCACTACGCATCAGCCAAGTCAGATATGCAGGTAAGATGTTATGCATGCACAGACATACAGTGACAGAAGGGGAGAGACACTGGTCTGTAGTCTTTTTCCAAAGAATATCACAGGTGAATTGTTCCCTGAGTAACTCCAAACCAATAAATGATCTTTCTCTCTTTCTCTTTGTTCTTGCCTCCTCCTAGCGGCGGATGCCTACTGTTTGGTAGACGTCTATCGTGCCCTCTCCAGCAACCCTGCATGCTTTGGGTTGCCAGCTGACCTGCGCTCCATCTCCTCCAGCCATTCAGAAAGGAGCAAAGACAGGAAGCAGAAGGACAAACGGGCCAAACAGGCCAAACAGGCACGCAGCAAAGAGGTCAGGGGTCGAATGCCGTGCCTCCATAGCAATTGCTGTTATTGATGGTGTTTATTTGTTTATATGAGCAGGGTTACCATGGGAACTAAATGAGTTGGAAGTCAAAGATGTAGAGATGAATGACTGAAAGTCAGTAGGGTAGTGATATGTAGCTTACCCTGCGCTCTGATCTTGTGCAAGTGAAAAGAAACTCTCCCTAAGGGGATCAATGAAGTATCGTTTTATTGTCTCTGTCCATTTAGGAATGCCAGTGGGGTAAAAGGGTCAGTCCCTCCTGCGGTGCAGAGAAGGGCCCCCCTCTGACCCCCCACCAGTTGCGGGTAGTGTGTGACAACATGCTGCAGGGGCTGGGGAGGTACCTGCGCTGTCTAGGGGTGGACGTGCTGATGTTGGAGAACACCGACGATCACCGAGAAGCAGCAAAGGTGAGATAGGGGTGTGGGGACATTCACACTGTAATCACACACACACAGTAATCATCATACAGTAGATAGTAGCAGTATAACATTTGTCGAATGTGTTGTGTTTTGTGTGTCAGCTAGCCCAAGCCGAAGGCCGTGTCATACTCACATGTGGACAGCCGTACCAGAGTGTAAGTAATAACTCGTGAGCTCGTGAACAAGTATTCATTCTAAAAAAACTTGACTGTCTGTGTTTTGCCGTGTGTGTGATGTGTGTGTCCCTGTTGTTTCTGTGCGTCTCCCCCTGTAGCTGCGGTCCCAGGTGGGCGAGGGTCGCTGTATGTCCCTGGACTGCTCAGAGAAGGCCAGGGACCAGGCTGTCCGGGTCCTCAGACACTTCAACGTCCAGCCCACTCCCAACGACATATTCAGCCGCTGCCAGGTACCTGTGTGTGTGTGTGTGTGTGTATGGTGTGTGTGTATGGTGAGGGGAAGTCACATGGTTGCCCTGATACTGGAAGCATTTTGACAATTTATAGCATACAAACTTCACAATAGAGTTTTATCTGGTTCCACACGTTAGATTTGTGTCAGTTCAAATGTTCAAATAGTGGGTAGTTGCACTTTAATACTGACTACATTTATATTGAGTGTCTTCATGTTGACTTTTGGTGGTTATGTGTGTGTATGTCATCTATGGGTGTTTTGCTCACATCTATTTTACAACTTTAATGTCACCATGACATCATATATTCAAGTGGCTGTGCGTTTTTGTTTCAACTACACTACATTGTTCATTACCTTTCACAAACACCTAAATATAGGGTGGTTATTTCACCGGGGAAATGGCGGTGTTTACAATACTGTGCTGTTGTGATGTCACCGTGCTTAGTTTAAGCCGGCCACTCTCACTTCCCTCTTTCTCGTGTGAATATGAACCTGTCCCACAGTGGTGATGGATGTCTCAATGCATTAGGGCCACAATAGCATCAAGGATTTACATGCACACGCACATTTTGAGATATTTCTGTTAAGCTGATAGGAGGTTAGCTGTTCTTAAAGGGCAAAACTAGGGGCTGCTTGAATGGTTCTTGGTGGAGGGTACTTTTACTGGCATGAAATTCATTAAATCATACTTAAAAATGTATGGCACACCTAATGAAGTGGAAATGCCATAAAAACAATGTCAAAAAAGAAATGAAAGACAATTTGTATTGACACTTTTACAAACTGGAGGACAGTAAAAATGGTAGAGAGAGTGATGAGTTGTTCAGCAGAGTTCTCCAGAGACAAGACAGATAGACGAAGAGGAGGAGGAGGAGGAAGGGAAGGAAGAGGGAGACAGATGAGAGGGAACTGGATGTAGAGGAAAAGTGTAGTGATGGATGGAGAGAT